>JAPIVC010000326.1:0-177063 GCA_030586385.1 Camponotus fellah | reverse complement strand
GTTTCGCGCGTGTTTTTGCGGCGCTTTTTCGGGAGGAATCCCGGGGTTCGTAGAACCCTCGGATTCCCGGAATCGACGGTCGTTTTTCCGCAGAAATGTCTATTTCTCGGCGTTCTGGTTTAAATCCGCGAGCGGTTTAATAACCGGATTTAAAATCCGCGGTCAGTCTGATAATCGGTACGCGCTGATAACGGATGCCGTGATATACAGAAATGCAGGCGCTTAGATGCCGGCGGCAGTCGAGGCCGCGAAGACGTATGCGCTTTATATTATAGTCAGCGGCGGAGGTCGCGATATCTGGATGCGCGATTCGCTCGGTAGACGTGCGTTTATGCGCGTGAGGATTGCGTCGCGAAGGATGGGATTCGCGGCGCAGCTAGATCGAGAACTCTCGATTCGGGGCGGCTCTGAACTCCACCTTCCGGGATGGCCTAGCTGCAGGATTAGGTGAATGCACGCGTACCTTGGAATCGAGATCGCTCGTCTAAGACGGAGATCACTCCACCTTTCGTCCGTGGTACTTTGTGCTTCATCTGGATTTCTCTCTGAAGCTCACTGCTTAGAGTGGATCGGGGGAATGTGTCATACGCCGAAATTTGGCCCTTTTTATACTGACTAATTGCCCGCGTCGGCGCGCGGTGGTACAGCCCCTTCCGAATAGGTTTTCAGGAAACGGTGCGGTCGGGCCCATTCGGAGAGGTTCGGGTGTGCGCCGAACGCGGGTTTTCGTCGGTCGGTGATTCGGGCCACGTCGGGTATGATCGGCGATGTTCGGCCGATTTTGAGTTTAAACGACTTCGCTTGATAAAATATTAAAAAAAAATGTGGGCGCACCGCGCCCCTGCCTCTGCCCGGCGGGTGTTCTGCCGGGCGGCAGCTTCCGGCGGGTATCATGCCGGGAATCGTAGTGATGCACCGGGATGCATCGTTACAAGGTGTTAGACAAAACTACAAGCAGACGGACGTTTCGACTTGCATTCAAGTCATCATCAGCGCATGTTAATTTTCGGAGAGCAAGCGAAAGTTGTACATAGTATATAATGGAATTGAAATCGCAAACACAGTACGGAAATCATCTTAACGGTTATATCCCAGATGAAACGGCCCACACAAGTTTAGGTTAATAAGCCTAAATTTTGTGTGGCTCTAATGGACGTTTATCAAACCGCCGATCATTCACCAGACTATAAAAATAAGTAAAGTAATTATCAACATAGAATCAAGATAATTACACTTAAAAAGAAAACATGAAATAATGAACAGAAAAGAAATTATTAAATTTAAATTAATTAAGTCAAAATAAAATCAAAATAAAAGAGTGTCACTACGATAACAGATTTAAATAATTCCAGTGAGATAAAGTCAACTTACAATCCCATGATGAAACCGATTAATCTGCATGTCATTGGAGAAAACTATTTAGAACACTATATCTCACGATTAACAATTCAATCGTAAAAAGCTATATGTTAATTCCTTCTTCGAAGGCACGACTCCAACTGACAAACAGACGTTCATTACACCAGTATAAATTTTTCTGTGTATGACCTCAAGCATCAGGCAGTTTATTTATTAAATCATTGTATATATCGGGAAAGCATTCTGTGTCTGTTTGTAGATTTAAACCGTTTCGTTGTCGTTTAATGCAAATCATTTCAGAAATTAGTCTTTTGTAATAAAAGGTTTCCCTGTCTAAAATCTTTACGTTATCCCATTTAAAATCGAGGTTAAAATTCAATCTATGTTCTGAGATGACAGACTTCTTCGTTGTATTTTTATTAATATCCTTCTTGTGTTCATTAATTCTAGTACTCAATTTTCTGCCCGTTTGACCAACATATGTTGCGTCACAACTCTCGCATTCAATTTTATAAACGATATTAGTGTGAGAGTCCTTTGGGATAACATCTTTATGAGCCTTAATGATTGTACTGAGTTTGTTAAGGCTAAAGTATGACAAGACGGTATCTGTGTCTTTAATGATGTTTTTCATGTTATTTGTCAAGGATGGAAGGAAAGGAACTGTGAAGTATGAAACAATTCTGTCTTCTATTTCCGGTTTATTAGCAGTTTCATTATGTAACAGATGGTGAAGCCTCTGATTAACGTTATCAAAAATAAATTTTAAAGGATAGCCGTTATTAAGCAAAATATCAATAACATAAAGGGTATAGATGAGGAGTTGGAAATAAAAACAGAGATAATAGGAAAGAAGTTAAGGGAGGGAGAAAGAGAAAGCGGGAAGAGGAAAAAAGTAGGATGGTGGGATGAAGAATGTGTAGGTAAAAGGAGAGAAATGAGAAGAAGGTTAAGGGAGGGGAGGGAGAAAGATATAGGAGAGAAAGAGCGGAATACAAATTGTTATGTAATAAGAAGAGGAGGGAGGAAAATGAGAGATGGATTAAAGAAGCTCAGGAAGCTAAGACAGAAAGAGAGGTGTGGGAGATAGTTAATAGGGAAAGGAAAGGAAGGAAAGGGGTAAACGAGGGGATAGAAGAGAAAGAGTGGAGAGAGTATTTCATGAAGCTGCTAGGAGGGATAGAAGACAGAGTGGTAAGAGGAGGTATGGGGAAAAAGATAGACGGAGAGGAAGAGCTGAGGAGAAGTGAGGTAAGGAAGGCTCTGGAGAAACTGAAAAAGGGGAAAGCAGTGGGGATTGATGGGGTGCCAAATGAAGTATGGAAGTGGGGAGGAGAAAGTATAGAGGAATGGATCTAGGGTTTCTATAATAGAGTATGGAAGGGAGAAGGGTGGCCAGAGCAGTGGAAAGATGGAATAATTGTTCCACTAGTGAAGAAGGGAACAGGAGGGAAAGTAGAGCACTACAGAGGGGTAACGTTGATGCCAACGTTATATAAGGTGTACGTAGGGATGTTAACAAAGAGGTTGAAGGAGGAGATGGAGGAAAAAAATATGGTGCCGCAGAGTCAGACAAGTTTCAGGAAGGGGATGGGGGTAATAGATAATATTTATGTGTTAAATTATCTGGTGAATAGACAGCTGAAGCGGAAAGGTGGAATGGTGGTGGCGACTTTTGTAGACTTGAAGGCGACATTTGATTCGGTGGATAGGAAGATGTTATTGGAGGCAATGAGAGAGGGAGGGGTTAGGGAGGAATTGAGGAGTAGAATAGAGGAGGTGTACAGGGAGACGAGGAATAAAGTGAAGGTAGGAGGCAAGATAGGAGAGAACTTTCGGACGGCAAGAGGAGTGAGGCAGGGATGTCCAATGAGTCCGTACCTTTTCAACCTAGTGTTGGCGGATATGGAAAAGATGTTGAGAAGGGGAGGTTGGGGTGAAATTAGGAGAGGAGAAAGTATACTGTTTAGCATACGCGGATGATATGGTGCTGTTGGCAGAAAATGAGGAGGGGATGGTACATATGTTAGGAAAACTGGAAGGGTATTTGGATAGGAAAAAGCTGGAGGTGAATGTAGGAAAAACGAAAGTGATGAGATTTAAGATTGGAAGAGGGAGGAGTAAGGCGATGAAGTGGAGGTAGAAGGGAAAAGAGATAGAGGAGGTGAAGGAATTCACGTATCTAGGTTATAGAATACAGAGAAATGGAGGACAGGAAGCACATGTGAAAGATAAAGAAGATAGAGGCAGGAGCGGTGATAAGACAAGTGTGGAGGATAGGTAAAAGGAGGTTTGCGGGGGACTGGGAAAGAAGGATTTGGTTATGCGAAAGGTTGGTAGGGACGGTAATGAAGTTCGGTGCAGAAATATGGGCTTAGAGGGAATGGAGAGAGGTAGAGGCAATGCAGGAAAGGTGGATTAAGTGGACGCTAGGAGTAGATTGGTGCACGCCAGGATATATGATAAGGGAGGAGATTGAGAAGGAGAAGTTTAGGATAGGAACAGGAAGAAGGGCTGTGGGTTTTGAAAGGAAGCTAGAAGAAGGGAGAGGAGAAAGCTTAGCGAAGAAATGCCTTGAGGAAGTAAAGAGGAGGATAAGAGAGGGACGAGAGCTGTCAAAATGGGAGGAAGAGAGGAAAAAATTCTTTGAGGACAGGGGAAAGGAGGTGAAAAAAATGGAGGAGAAAAGAGAAAGGGGAGAAGAAGTGTATGAGGGATGGGAGCAGAGGGATAAAGAAATACAGAAGGAGAAAAGATGGGGGAAGATTAGAGACTCAAGATACAATAGGTGGTACGGGGAGGTGAAAGAGGAGGGAATACCGGTATATTTGAAGAAGGGTTGGGGGGAAAGTAGATGGAAAAGAGTGATAAGATTTAGGATGAATAATGAGATGAGAGGAGCGAGGTATTGGGAATCAGAGGAGAAAAGGAAGTGTAGGAGATGTGGTGGGGGAGAGGAAACATGGGAACATGTACTAGGAGAGTGTAGGGGAAAGGAAGGGGAGGGGAACTGGTGGGAGAAAATGGAGAAGATTTTGGGACAGGATGGAGAGGGGGAATGGTGGATGAGGGAGATAGAGGATGAAAGAAAGAAGGAAGGTGAAGAAGGGGAAGGAGAGATTCAGAATGATTGATATGTGTGGAGAGATGTGAGTGAAGTGAAAGGGAAAGAGTGTAGAAACCGGAAGTCGGAGATAGGGATAGAGCTCTCTCTCTTGTAGGTAGATTAGGTAGGGAAAAGCGAGCGGTGGCAGTACGGACGTTGTTGTCCATGCGTAGATGCCAAAACAGCGTTGAGCATGCGACTGAATTTATAGAATTGGCGGCGACACGTACTTTTTGTAATCTTTTTGTAATTTTTGTAATCTTGTTAACCGTATTTTTAAGTTATTGTATGTTATGGTATTTTTATTTTATTTTATTTTTATTTATATATACATATATATATATTATATATATATATAATAAATATAATATATATATTACATATTTATTATATTACACATATTAGTATTTTTATTTCATGTACATGTTAGTATTTATTTCATATACGTGTTAAACATATGTTATTAAGAAAAAATTTATACAATAAAAAAAAGTTCGTGCAATAAAAAAAGTTTTTATAATAAAATACCTAAGTATTGCACTTATATTTATTAATGTTAGATTTATTTCATGTACGTGTTATGTTATTAAAAAAAAATTTATACAAAAAAATTCGTGTAATAAAAAAAATTGTATAATAAAATACCTAAGTATTGCATTTATATTAATATTTCATAATACTCTATTATAATAATGCTATAATAAATACTAATGTTATAATAATAATTATTATAGTAACAGTATTATATATATAATACTCTTATAACAAAATTCTATATTGCACTTAATATATAGCGCTTATTGTTTTCTTGCCTGTTTAGCATTTCTAAATTTTGCTTTTACAAGCCATGCCTTCATAACTGTTTTAATATCGCTTAATGTTATTGCATTGTGTGTTTTTTGCACTGCTTCTGTAAATTAAATTTTATGTTATTATAGTATTACATATATGTATATATACATGTGTATATTAAAATAATATGTATAAATTAATACTCACTTATTATAGCAGCAAAAATACGTAGTAAGGAAAATTTATTTTTTCCTTTAAATCCTATCCAACTATATTGTTCTGCCACTTTATTAGAAAATAATTGAATCATTATTCTTGTATTCTAATAATATGTTTATACATAACTCCACCATTTTTTTACGTATCCATCATTGATAATTCATCGCCTATTAATGTAAAATAATATATTTATAAAAATATTTATAAAAATGTTATCTTTTTTTATATAAATTCTATTTACAAGCATATTGTTTTCGTCCATCAAATACTCTTCTATAGCATTTAATTCGCTAATGTTTTTCAAAGGAAAATCAAATTTTTAAAAAATACTATTTTCATCATCTCTTATTAATATTCTATCCTCTTGCGTTCCAATCTTTCTTAAAATTATTTGCAAATTTTCACACATTTGCGATTGTTTTAAATTAATAATATTTAATTGACGTAAGACTTGTCGTTTGAATGCAATATCTAAAAGAATATTAAAAAATTTAAAGTACATATTATAGAAAATGTTGAATTAATAATAGCATTTCAGTTAATGTATTTTGTGTGTATGGGTGTGTGTGTGTGTGTGTGTGTGTGTGTGTGTGTGTGTGTGTGTAAGTACAACAAAAGTACTAAAAATATTTTACCATTATCAGATTTCATCAATATAACGAATGTTTTCTTTAATTATATCATCCTTAGAATATTGAGTTATATTTTTTGCATGTTACTTGTAATGTTTATAGGTTTTACTGCATTTTTTTTATCGCGAATAATTTTTTTTGCATTTATTCCAAGTAGTTTTGCAGATATGCACATATTCGTATCTATTTTTAAAATAATATATAAAAATTTTTAATTTTAAAGATTATATATATATATATATATATATATATATATATATTAATTTATTTATTTATAAAACGTTTTTTTAAATTTAGAATTGAAAAAGTATACCTGTACGATCAGATATAACAGGAAAGTGTGTAGAACATCCATCTTCATTGTTCCATGAAATTTCAATAAATGATACATTTCGTGCTTGTGTTGCGAATTGAAATAAAATTCGCGTCATTTGTCGGTAATAGATTTAAATTCGCGAGATCAAGAGCGAGATCTCTATCATTGATAATCAATGAAATAAAGCGCCACGCAACAGCACCTATGGGCCCTGGCACACAAAAATACGTAAGCAGTAAGACGTAAGCAGTAGAGTCATGAGGAGCGTCCAAAATGACCATGTTCGAAATGGCCACGGGTAAATTTGACCACGTTCGAAATGGCCACGTTCGAAACGGACACGTTCGTAATGGCCACGCGTTCGTAATGGTCACATTCGGAATGGCCACGTTCGAAACGGCCACGTTCGAAACGGCCACACGCACACACACATAGGTTTATAGCTTTTCATACGAAGCGAGGTGGACGGGTTGGATGCGGGAGGGGGGGCCGAAGGCTCCTCTTGCACTCCCCGTGTGTGTGTGGCCGTTTCGAACGTGGCCATTACGAACGTGGCCGTTTTGAACGTGGCTGTTTCGAACGTAGCCATTTCGAACGTGGTCAAATTATATCCACTCGAGTCATGAGAGCCGTAGTACATAGTATGGCATAATGGTCTTAAAAGTCTTAAGACGTAGACGTAAGTCAACGCACAAGCTTTGGCATATATCGTAATGTCAAAAAATGGACAATACGTGAATTGAAAAAGCATTGAAAGTAAGTAAATGATCTTATCATTTTTAAGTTTTTATAAAGAATTTATTAAGTTTTAATAAAGAATAATATTATAATTATATATAATCATCCTTAAATAATGCAATTTTTATTTGTTCTTCAAGTATGATAATAGTGAAATGAAAATATCTATTTTGATTACATGATATATAATATTCTAGGTTAGTTGCAATTTTTTTTATTTATTTAAAATTGTGCAGTTATTATGAAAAAAAAATAGATTTCTTAATAAAATTTATTATTTATTATAAAACAATATTTTTGTTGCTCATGCAGGTACTTATCCAATAAACACAACATTTTAAAAGAGTATAATATGTACGTAAAAAACAAGAAGAAAAATATCAATTTTTTAATATGTGTGCTGCATTGGATGTGCACGTATATTTTACTTATACGAAAAAAAAAAACATAATGACAATAAGGACAAATAAAATATTCCCATTTCCTGAAACTATTCTGAAGCTATAGACATTCGCGGCGAAATTCTATGAGAGAAGGTACCGCGGACATTCGAACATTCGTAGAAAGTACTTCGTCAATCGCAGTACGTAATGCGATTATTCTCAGATTATTGCAATATACTTTTGCGATAATCTTAGATTATTCTCAGATTCTTTCTGTGCTGTTAGGGTAAAGACGACTGAAAATGTACAGATTGAGTCATCTTTTAGTCAACTTTTGGCTTGACAAATTAGTCACTAAATTCGGGTCATGAGCCGACTTCTAGTCGATTTTTCGTCGACTATTGTCTCTAAAAGACATCTTTGACGAAAATATGTCCAGTTTTAGTCGTCTTTTTAGACGACTTTGTGCCCTGTGAGATGTAACCTCTGTGACACATAATATCTGTAACTTTTATATTGTGAATTTTGGTGACACAGTCATAGGTTGGTATTAATAATAAATAATATATTAATATGTATAGGTTGGTATTGTATTATTAATAAATAATATATTAATATATATTTTATATAATTAAAAAAATATCAGCAAAAAATGTAAATAACAAATGCTAAATATATATATCTGAATTTATGTTGATAAACCCCAGACATCACAGAATGTTCGGAAAATATTCTAACAAGATACTTTCCACAAGATATTTCTAACAAGATATATTCCGAGAATATTCGGAAAGAATATTCTTATATGGTTCTAAGAATGTTCTCAACATTTTTGGAATATCATTTATTAAGTTCTCAGAATATTCTAATAACATTTCAATGAATATTCTCTGAATGTTCTAAAAAAAGCATTTTCCAATATTCTCAGAATATTGGAAATAATATTCTTATATAGTTCTAAGACTATTCTGAATATTTTTGGAATATTATTTGTTAAGTTTTCAGAATATTCTAACAAGATGATTCCCAAATATTCAGAGAATATTCGAATACAGTTATTTTCTGAACATCCTGAACATATCCTATGACGCTACAATCGCACTCGTGCAGAAGCAGTTAAAGGTTAGGGTACGGCCACATGGACTGAAATTTTCCACGTAATGCGTACCGCGTAACCAATTAGAGGCGTAATTCTGTTGTGTTCCTGTTATGCTATAACAGAATTATGTCTCTAATTAGTTATGCGGTACGCGTTACGCGGAAAATATCAGTCCATGTGGCCCTTAGAGATTCTCTAAGAATAGTACAACAACTACGAATCGTGATTGTGTTCAAAAGATTTAAGTCGTCTTAAGTGTAATCTTATTATGTTTGAAACTAATCATAGAGCCGTATTAGTATTTCAAGACATTACTCGAAGACTTTTAGTGATATTTTCTAGTAAAAATAAGTGTTTTGTATTATATACAGGGTGTCCGAAAAATCACCTACTCCACTTCGGCCCTTATTCTTCTATCAAATTATCTGATTTTGAATAGTCGCGAAAACAATTGACTTTAAGTAGTTGTGAAAACAACTAATTTCTTTTAAAAATAATGTAATTGTATTTACAAATATTGAAAAATTGGAAAAAACTAAAAAAATTATAATTAAAAAAAAATAACAAATAAAAATTAAAAAATAAAAATTTTTAATTTAAGAAATAATTAAGAAAGAGGGATGCCAAGCGGATTCTAAATTACGATTTTTGAACATAAAAGTGGCTATAACTCGGAAACGGCTCGTTTCCGAACCTATATTTATATGAACTTTTTTGTTTGTTTTTGGCTCCCGAATCACCTCCCGAAGTGGAGTAGGCGATTTTTCGGACACCCTATATATATATGTGTGTGTGTGTGTGTGTGTGTATGTAATACTGTATAATTTAGTACCTGAAAGAAGTGATTTAATTTTTAAGTGTTAATTTTTCATACATATATTTTTTATCATATATTTGTATTTATAATTTTATAATTATATAATAATTTTATATATATATATATATATATATATATATCTTCACAATTATCTGAAAACAATTAATGATTTACGGCCAGTTGAAAATAGAATATATTGTCCTCCAAATTTTATTGATATAGAAGAAACAAACGGAAATATTATTCCTGGAACGTAGAGAAATAAAGATTTTGAACGTCTTGAATATATCAGACCAACCAGCACTCACAGAGCAACAAGAGAAGTATATAAACAACGAGATGCGATAGCAGAATATTTGTTGACATCTGCTGGTTCAGTTTCGTAGCAAGACGATTACATTTGTAGAGATTTAAATAATTCTAATTTAGAAATATAAATCCATGTTTATTATTTAGATAATTCTATTTTTAATATTATTTTTAGTATATTATTTTATTATCTACGCGACTAATTATATATATGCATATATACTAATATAATACAATATAAGATTATGTAATATGTTAATGCACGTACCTACATCCATCTACGCACGCATACGCGCGCGCGCGCGCACGCACCCACGCCCACCCACCCACCCACCCATCCACCCACCCACACCCACCCACCCACCCACACACACACACACACACACACACACACACACACACACACACACACACACACACACACACACATTCTTTCTTTTCTTTACTTCTATTTTTCTAATATATATCTTTTCTTTACTTCTATTTTTCTAATATATATATATATATATATATATATATATATATATATATATATATATAATTTGTTGAAGTATTTCTTTTCTAATTTCATAATAAATAATGAATAGAAGTCAATATATAAGTAAATTTGAATACTAAAATTTTCAGAAGATACACAAGAAATTTGAATAATAAAATTTAATTATAAAGTATTTTAGGTAAGAAGATAGATATACAATATTCTTTCAAATTAATTTAATTCTTTCAAATTAAAATTATAATTATTTATTTATTATTTATTATTTATGCAAAATATATGTCAATATATTACATAGTTTCTACATAGTTTTCACATGTGGCATTTTTATTTCATATTTAGATTACATTCCAATTGTTGTGCCCGGAGCGGCACGAGGATGTGGGAGGTTGCCGAAGACGCAAGTACTCTTCAAAATCCGTAGTTCACAAGTAATATTTATTATTCACTTATTAATTTTATATTTTGACAATTTGTTCTCGACGTAAAATAAAAACGATTTGCCCTCTAATTCGCACTTTTCTTATCTGATTTTTGATTAACGACTGTCCGCCGCGGTCTCGCGGTGGACGGCTTTTATTGCCCCAAATTTTGGGGTAATTTTGGTGGGGGTCGCCCAGCAACATGACCATCCTTGGTCATGGAGGGTTTTCGTGGCGGTCAAGTCAAAATGCAAGCGAAGGAGGTTCAAAGTCGAATCTCTTCGCTGACGTTTTCGCGTTTCCGGTGGACTCGCGCGTAGTTCGCTGAGACAGCGGTTTGATAAGGTGAATGCTCGGTGTCGCATTTACCAAGAGTATTTTTTGGTGTTGCACAATCTTTTAATTATATGTAGGTTATAGTCAGTGAGACTATAACATCCCTCCCCCGTTGGAAAAGAAAAACGGAGGTTTAAAGCGAGGTTTTTCTATATCCTAAACATATATATATATATATATATATCTTTATAATGTATTTCCCGTTGACAATGTTGATTACAATCGTTTCTTAAATCTACTTATTTTAAGATCGGGTGCTTTTACTTCTTTTCAAGATTGGTCTAGGCATCGGTCTAGGTCTGATCATTCCATATGTTTGATATTTGTCGATTTCGTCTACTATCTTAACAGTCGTTTGTTCAGATTTATTCTTTCTATTCTGAATAATTATCCATATTATTAGTATTATAATGACTATGGTTGTTATTCCGCTGGATGCCATTGGATAAATAAATTGTTTTTGTTTGAAGAAATTGTTTCTGTTATTTTTTAAGTCGTTATTTATTTCTTCTAATTTACTGTTTAAATTTTTTAACTCTGTTGGATTACTTATTATGTCTTTAAATTTTTGTTCGTCATTCGTGTAATTATTGTTTTTAGGAATTGTTATATTATATTCGGGTAGAAATGTTTCGATTTCTGAAGTATATGTAGTTGTCTTAGTTTGTAATGTTATGTCTGTCGACGTCATCTTACAATTGTCGCGTAGGGTAAGTCGTCCTATATTTCTGATTATTTTTTGGTAATCGGGATGCTTATCGCACTTTATCGTAACTCGCTGTTCGGATGCAGTCGAGTAAAGCCAGGAGTGTTGTTGACGTGTGTCGGTCCATATCGTATGGTTTACTGTTACGTGTCTTATATTACAATATTCGCGATAATCTGGTCCGTATACATATATTTTTATTTCGCACGGCGTGTTTACATTTAAGTGATATATTGGGTAATTATTTTCGCATATGTATTGTTTATTTTTATTTATACAATTGGTTAAGTCTTGGTCCGTTAAACTTAAGTAGGTTCGCATTTCTTTATTTACAATCATTAATTTATTTTCTATTTCAACATAGGCGAATTTATTTTTATAGTTGGTTGTCGGTAACGGAATGACATTAACAACTTCGTACATAGGTTGCGTAATGATTGGAAATTTTAATACTGTGTATATTATTGTTTTGTCGCAGTACGCGCTTATTTTCATATACTTTTCTATCGTTATCCATTCGTCCTGGTCAATTTTAAAGGGGAAATACGAACCTCGCGGTAATTGGAGTACCGCCTCTTTTAATTGGTTTATAATATCGGTTACGGGTGTTAATAATGGATGTATTATACCCTGACGTATATATGTGAGGTATTCCAAAATATCTTTTGCATCTCTTATTAAATTATTTATCATAGCTATTATTACCGTAAAATGTTCGTCTATTTCTTCTCGCGTAGTATATTCTCTAACATAATGATTCATTAATTTTCCATTGTAATCTAATATATTTTCTAATTTATTTAAGTGAATTATAGTGGAGTTTAAAATTTTAATTTGATTTTTCGCGGCGTGTTCTAAGGTTTGCTGTTTATTTCCTAATAGTTCTATTTGTTCGTTTATTAGTTTTCTGTCGCTTTCATCCATTATTCCGAATAAAGTTTTCGTTATAGAGCCTATGCCATCGATTAGACCTCTACGTTTATCTGACTTGGCCTTATATAATGTGTTTATTAATGTTATTATTTTATTTAGACCATTTGAGTCGTTATTAATGATATTTTTTAAATTATCGCACGTTTGTTTAATGCTTTTTTCCGTTCTTATTTCTTTACACATTTCATTGGTTTGTTTAATGTATTGGTCGACTTGCCATGTTCGATCATTTAATTCTGTTATGTCGAATTTGATGACTGTTTTCCAAGTTTGCTCTGTTTGGTGCAGATATCCGATTTTTCGTAGTAGACTCCTGGATTATGTTTGAATTCTTGGATTTCGAACGGAAGACGGGTTTCGTCTTGCTTGAAGGGGGCAGGGTGGGTCCCTAGTGCTAGCGTTCTGTAATTACATATATTAAGTGTTATATTATATACTCTGTGAGTGTCATATTTATTTGTTTCTTGCTGACTTTATCAGCGTGGGATTAGTTTTAATCCACCTTAACTTAGCTTGGCTATACATAAAATTCTCTTGCGAGCTTCAGTTTCTCGCTGACTGTTATCCGTTGGCTGTTTCTTGTTGCTATTTTCGATCGCTATTCCGGAGATGTCCGGAGATGTGTTTCACGAGGCTTTTCCTCCTCGTCGGAGGAGAGCGGTTCACGCGTTGTGCCCGGGGGTGCGTGTCCGGTCTGATGTGTCCGGTGGCCCGCCGTTACCGCGCGACCCCTTCGAGCGGGCATGTTCGCGTGTTTGCGGGTCACCGTGAACTTAGTGTGTGTGCGAGGAGTGAGTAAAGTGGTGCTTTTCCAGCGGGATGCCCTCCACTGGATGGTTGACTTTATTGACATTATTCGAGCACAGGAGGTTCAAGACCTTTTTAAGTTCTATGAGCGGCGAGGAGTTCGGCGCCTCCTGATGCTCGATGGTGTTCGGCCGGAGTGGTCGCCTCTCTTCCTTCCCTTGGGGCCTCGAAGTCCTCGCGGGCCTCACCTGGGTGTTTTCCATTTTCTTTAATATTCTATAAATAACTTTAGCTTATTTGCATGTATCCTCACTATTTTTCTTCGCAGATTTGTTGTAGTGCCTGCCTCTCTTCTTTATTTAAGTGTTGAGTGCGCTGTGATTGTCAAATTTGTTGGCTTCGCGAGATTTTCGACTGGGTTTCCTCACTTGATTTAATTAAATTTATCTGGCTCGTTGCATGGTCTTCTAATTCTTCCAGGGCAACTATAGGTGTTGTCATTTCCATGATTTTATCAGTGGTGTTAATTACGCTGATGGGGCACGAAAAATTATCGAGCTCCACCAAACAGCTTCCAATGTATACTCCAGGTACGGCTTTCTCCGTTCGAACTATTCCTACGTGGTTTCGACTGGTTGCGGCTCGCACTATCGTCTCGCTGCGTGGTCTTAAACTTACCTTTTTACAAGAGTGTAATTTTATTACTGCGTCTTTTATTTTAATTTCGTTTGTTTCATAGTCGCACTTCACTTTTTGTTTCTTAAGAAAATCTACTCCTAGAATTCCTTCATGTTCTATGGCTATGTCGTCCTTTATTATATGAAATGCATGTTTGATTTTATGCTGATTTATGTTAATTGTGGCGTACATCTTTCCTATTGTGTATATTTTGTGACCACTTATTCCTACTAACGCAATTTTCTTTTCGTAAATTGATGCGTTATCTTTTAAATTTTTCAACTTTAATAGTGAAATTGTTGATCCTGAATCGTAAAGCATGTTTATTTTGTTGTTTTTTACTTCCTGTATAGGCAAGGTAATTTGTAGTAATTCTTCTTTCGACGGCGCACGTATTTCCTTGACGTGCGATATGCGATATTCTAAGGCAGGTCGTGGCTGCCTCCCTCTCGCTTCCTCCTGCTCTTCCTCTTCGCTATTGCTTGCTGAGTCTGTGCCTTTTCTTGCGTATTCTATTCGCGCCTTTTTCCTCGCGTGTATTATTTTTATAATTAGTTTTATTTATTTGTTTAGAATCGTTATTATCCGTCTTCGGTCGTCCGTTTAAAATCCAACATTCTTCGCGGTTGTGACCGGATTTCTTACAATATTTGCAAAATTTATTTACGGTATTTATGCGCTGCTGCTTTTTCCGGTTTAGGCAAAGTAAATTTATTGCTTCGACACTCGCGTCCGTAATGACCCTTTTTTCCGCATTGATAACATTGTATATTAGTGCTTTTGTTGGCCCGTGTATATTGGTTGTCGGTTTTATTTTTATTAGAGAAGCCGGGAGCTCGCATTGCAGAGGGTACGATAAGCTTTTCTTCCGCGCTCGCTCCACTTATCGCTTCTTGGAGCGTGGTATATCGTTGTGACCGTACGAGAATTTTTAATTCGTCGCGTAATCCGATTTGGAAATTGATTAGCGCTTGCTTCTTTATTGTTTCCTGAATTGCTTGTTTGAATGAAGGAGATCGTTCCTCTCCTTCCACCATAGATTCGTATAACTTCATTGCTAAAGTGTCGACTCGTTGTCCAAACGCGTGTGCGGTTTCGTTCGATTTTTGTTTTAATGAATTAAATTCGATCTGCAAATGCGTAGTGCTTTGCTTCGTTTGATAGCAAGTTTCGAGTTGTACTTTTAATTCTTCGTATGTCTGTACATTTCGCGTTTCAAAATCTTGCATGGCTTTACCCTTTAGTTTAGTGTATAATATTGCTTGTATTAATGACTCTTCGTCCGCGGGATTAATGTTTTGTACCGCGTATGTACAGGCGTTTAGAAATTCTTGCAATTTATGTCGCGACGTTCCGTCAAATTCGGGAATCATTGTACGCGCTTCTTTTAAAGATACATAGTGCGGGGCTGCGCTTCGTCGATTTCTAACATCGCGTTGAGTGCGTCCGTACGTTACGTCGGGTGGGACATCGTTTGTATTTACTCGCGTATTTCCGTTTGGATTCGCTTGCGCGGTTCGCATATTTCGTATTTGTTCGCGTATATATTGTATTTCATTTTGTATTTCGCGAATACTATGTACTAGCTCAGTGAGTAATACGTTACTCGTTCCTTCGGCCGGTCTACCTGCGTCTTCATAGGCCGCGGTCGCGTTTAATTCGGCCTGCTGCGCTCGCATGCGCTCGATTTCTTGTTCGACGGCTATGTTATCCATATTGCCTTGCGGACGTGACTCGAGTAAACTTATATCGATTGGCAAAGGCGAATAATTTCTCCTTACTGTAACGTGATTTGCTCCGTTTTGCTCTCTATTATTATTATTAGTTGGTTCGTGTCCTTCGGACGATTCGGAACTCGAATAGTGTTCCTCTAAATTTTTTCGCACGCTTCTGTGAATATCGCGAGTAGCTTCTTCTGCCGTTCTCTCGTATCGGAGTCACTAGTCCGAACCTATTTTCCGCTAATCGCGCTGGCACGCTCCGAAATCGCAGATTTTTAAACCTTACTTGTTTAGGCGGTTCCGACATTTAAATAAGATTCGACTTACAGTAGTAGTAGTACGGTGGATCGCATTGTCGGCTCGCTCGGCTGCTGACGCTGCTAGATGCGGGTCGTTGTCCGTCGGTGATGCGCTGTCCGTCGGCGATGCGTTGTCTTGGTGTAGGTCGTGGTACGGCGTTGGTCCTTGGGCGCTGGTGTTTCCTTTCGGCTCTCAGCTGCTTGACCGTGGTTTCCTTTTTCGCTGTTGTCCGTGTGTGTGTGATTAACTCTTATGGTTGTGTCCGTCCATTTAATACGGCAGTAGCTCCATCCACTTTATTAATAATAATTTTTCTTTTCTTTTACAGACTTAGAAGATTGATGTCGATCTCGGCAATCTGTATCCCACCGCTGCCACCAATTTGTTGTGCCCGGAGCGGCACGAGGATGTGGGAGGTTGCCGAAGACGCAAGTACTCTTCAAAATCCGTAGTTCACAAGTAATATTTATTATTCACTTATTAATTTTATATTTTGACAATTTGTTCTCGACGTAAAATAAAAACGATTTGCCCTCTAATTCGCACTTTTCTTATCTGATTTTTGATTAACGACTGTCCGCCGCGGTCTCGCGGTGGACGGCTTTTATTGCCCCAAATTTTGGGGTAATTTTGGTGGGGGTCGCCCAGCAACATGACCATCCTTGGTCATGGAGGGTTTTCGTGGCGGTCAAGTCAAAATGCAAGCGAAGGAGGTTCAAAGTCGAATCTCTTCGCTGACGTTTTCGCGTTTCCGGTGGACTCGCGCGTAGTTCGCTGAGACAGCGGTTTGATAAGGTGAATGCTCGGTGTCGCATTTACCAAGAGTATTTTTTGGTGTTGCACAATCTTTTAATTATATGTAGGTTATAGTCAGTGAGACTATAACACAATATAGAAAACACAAAATAGACAATAATAATAAATGCAAAAAACAAAATATTTAAAGATAAATTAAATTAAAACTTAAAACAATCTCTATTGTCTCTACTATATTTCTCTACTATATATCTCTACTATATTTAAGTTATTGCATAAATTTCTATAAAATATCTATTATCGCCTGTTTCTTCTTTGTTCTCTTTAATTCGAGTATTCGCTTTAATTCAAATGTAACCAATAAGCCAAAAGATTTGGAATTTTTATTACATTTAGAATATATTCCAATATAGAAAAACACAAAATAGACAATAATAATAAATGCAACGAACATGTAAAAAAACAAAATATTTAAAAATAAATTAAATTGAAACTTAAAACAATCTCTGTTGTACTATATTTAAGTTATTGCATAGATTTTCATAAAATACCTATTATTGCCTGTTTCTTCCTTGTTCTTTCTAATTCAGGTATTCGCTTCTTCAGTTGCAACCAATAAGCCAAAACTTTGTTCCGGTGTTAATGTGTTCATATTCCAAATATTTTGTTCATTAGGATGTGAAGATTGATTGGCAAAACGGTTTTGTAGGGCATTGCTTAGATTTGCGAAAGAGGACTCCAAATATGTACTACTTTTATTTTTTATTTTACCGTTATTGTTCTTTCTGGAGTTTATTTGCATCGCAGGTGGTGGGCTGGAGTCCTTCGATATTGAGTGATCAGTTTGCGAATTGCGAGATTCATTTCAAAGTTGTGATGACAATAACATGTTCGACTCTGTTTTATTCCTATTACCGCTATTATTTTTTGTATAGTTTATTTGCATCACAGGTGATTGGGCTGGAGTCCTTCGATATTGAGTGATCAGTTTGCGAATTGCAAGATTCATTTCGAGGTGATAATGACATATATGACTCTGTTTCATTCCTATTTTTTTGTGAAATGTGATCATTATATATACTAATTCCTTGTGAAACATATCTTTGATTTTGTTTATCTTAGAGTCTAGTGGAATTTAGAATATGATCTATTTCAATTTGTTTAGACTGAATTCTAACTGGAATGAACCGTGGAATGCAGGAAAAATTTCTGTCTGTTGTGATTTCAGATTGTACCGATGAAATATTTGAATCATTATTCATAGTCAAGATATACTAGATGATGATTTATTTAGATCCGATATATTATTGTTTGTATCGCAACTGATGTTATGCAATGAGGAGCTCATATTCTCATATGGATATTTATTTGCAGAAGATATGCTTGCAGTTTTTTTATAGGAACATTAACATTAGTAAATGATCTAAAAGATGAAATTAACATGCATGTTATAATTTACTTCTTATATACTATGTGATATGACTAGTTTTGATTATTAATACTGAGTAATTGATGTTATATTATAAATTTCTAATACAACATATATCAAAACAGTTTATAACAGTAAATAACTTACTTTCTTTGTTTAATATGCTTTTTTAAAAACAACATATTATATAAATTAAATGTCGGACAATGATTAGCTCCAGTTCTACTTCGACTATCTATTTTGTCTTGTAACCGTTCCTTTGTAAAACGATCACGTAATCGTAACCAACAAGTCTGACAATCTGCAACTATCATATACATATATGTATATAAAATACAGATAAAATAAATCATCATAATCTAAATAAAGATTAAGTGAATATTGTTACAATTGTTATATATAATAATTAAATTGTACCTGACATATTCATAAGTGATGCAATCACTCCATGAATTTTCCTTCATTTGTATATTTTTGTATTCTTTCAAACTTGGACTGTATAAATGAGGATATTCTCTTATTGCATCTATTAAAAGTTCACTTCCTTTTTCACATTCCACAAAATTTCCACCTTCCATAAAAAATAGATCATTCTACATCTTCTATTTGCGAACTGTATTCGTGATCCATTGTATAATAACTTTTATATAATAATTTTTAATTAATATCGATATGCAGGTTAGATATATGAACTTATAGATCGTTTATGATTGGTTGGTCGTAAGATGTAGACGTAAAGGTCATTCTACAATAGAGTCGTAAAGTCGTAAGTCGTAAGAAATTGACCAATCACAGTTGATTATTCTCCTGAACTTCAACTGGGATTGGTCAATTTCTTACGACTTACGACTTTACGACTCTATTGTAGAATGACCTTAAGAATTTCATCCTTAAAGGTCATTCTACAATAGAGTCGTAAAGTAGTAAGTCGTAAGAAATTGACCAATCCCAGTTGAAGTTCAGGAGAATAATCAACTGTGATTGGTCAATTTCTTACGACTTACGACTTTACGACTCTATTGTAGAATGACCTTTAAGATTCAGTCCCATGGAGCAGCGTACGGCGTATCGACGTATGGCGTAAAAGAGCTTGGCCAATCACAGGCTTTACGCTCGTTTTCGTTACGCCAGCAAAAACATCGACTGTCCCATGGAGCGTATTTACGCTGGCGTAATGATGAATAAACCAATCAGTGTCTTTTACAAAATTTATTTATAAAATGGATATTTAAAAGGTCTTGTGATTAGTTTATTGATCATTACGCTAGCATAAATACGCTCCATGGGATAGCCGACAAAAGTTTTTAGCGCAACATTTTAACATATATTTATATATTAAAGCAAATAAATTAAAATTTAAGTGTTCATAACTTTGTTACAATGTCAGGCTCCGAATTTGCATTAATTAATTTAATAAAATACTTAAAAATTTACAAATGTCCAAAAAATACAATATGCAAAGAAGCAATTCGACGAAAGTTAGGTCAAATATATATAATTTATAAATTAATGAAAGCTGAAGAGAAAAAAATGTCCCGAATTAAACGTAATCGTCGAAGATTTTGGGTGAGACCAATTTTCAATCTCGAAAGACAATTAGCACAAAGGGCTAGCAATCTTGTCGAAGAAATGATTTTTGAAGACAAAGATGAATTTTTTAATTATTTTCGATTGACACCGGAAATGTTTGAGAAACTGTTGCAAATTATTTCGCCACATATACAAAAACAATTTGTAATTCGTGAGCCTATTTCTGCACGTATTCGCTTCAAATCTGCTTGCGATATATGTATATATATATATATATATATATATATATATATATATATATTGTGACGACAGCTGTGCGTCGTCCCTATAATTATTATTCATTATGTATCCATAAAGTTGTGTTGTATAGTTGTATATGTATTCATAATGTATTCATAATGTGTTCACAAAGTATTTTTGTAAAATAAACGATTTAAGCATAACGGTTTCCTCAATCCCGGACCCCGTAATTTGACGCCTTTGGCGCCTACCAACGATTCCGCTTATGGACTCCCCACTCAGCCTGACCCCCGCCTCGACACGCGCGAGCGTGGGGGATCCTCGAGCCGTATATAAGCCGGCTCGCGCAACAGACCAGTACCTATTCCTCTCCAGCTTCCGACCTGTTCCGAACTTCTGGGAATCACCGAGGCACTTCGAATCCTGACCATTCCCGCCGACGGAGACGCGTGACCTCTCCGACGTCTGGGTTTGTCCGGCATTTGGCTTCCTGACTATTCCCGCCGACGGAGACGGGAGTGACCTCTCCGACGCCTGGGTTTGCCCGGCATTTGGCTTCCTGACTATTCCCGCCGACGGAGACGGGTGTGATCTCTCCGACGCCTGGGTTTGCCCGGCATTTGGCTTCCTGACTATTCCCGCCGACGGAGACGGGAGTGACCTCTCCGACGCCTAGGTTTGCCCGGCATTTGGCTTCCTGACTATTCCCGCGACTACGGAGAAGGATGTAACCTCTCCGCTGCCTGGGTCTGCCCGGCACCTGACCTTCGTGCGCGACCGTACGGTAGATTCCGGGACCACGCCGCGCTCACCGTTCAACCCCGCGATCGACCGTCTAGAATAAGTTCTTGTATTCTTTCATAGGCTAAGCTAGTAAAGTAAGTCGTCCGTAGGATAAGCTATTTGTAACCTCGCATAGGATAGCCGCCTGTACACGTTCGTAGGATAAGACATTTTCACACGCCACCTGTACACGTTCTTAGGATAAGACATCAAATAAACACTTGTTTAACAAAAGAAGACTCGCGAGCTTGACTCTCCTACCTACTCCCGAATCTCGAAACCAGTCAGCCAGTGACGCTCGGGATAGGCCGTACCGTTACAATATATATATATATATATATATATACAGTGTCCGTCAATTTTCGACCTTAACGAAATAAAGAAGTAGATTGACTCAAATTAAGAAGGAATGACTTGTATTGTTTTGGGATTGTCGCAATAATTAAGCAAAAATTAAATAAAGAAGATCGGTCAATCTGCGTGAGTAAAAGCGCGCGGCGACGAGAGTCGTTCCACTGTAATCCGATATTATGAGCGCGGCGAAGCGGTGGGTGGGTCGCTTTCCGAGACATGATGGTGGTTTGCGATATATCGCAATACCGCGCCGAAAAATGACCCGTCCTTTTAGTGGCGAGAAAATGATGTGCTATCATTTCTACACTGCCTTGCGGTAGATAGCATGGTGCGCTTTTTTTATAGTGGTTTCTCTCATAGGCCTATTCCACTCTCAATTATTTAAAATGCCATTACTATACGCTGAATGTATCGTAAATGTAAAAAATTGATGGTGACAGCACCTTTACAAAAATTGATCCGTGATCGAAAATCTCTCGATAAAATGTATTGCACACGTTGATAATGACACGATGATAAAATGCTTCAAGAATCCTTTCCTCATCTCTTACACAAAGACGCACTGCTGGACCGGTTATCCCGATATTATGCACGACACCCAGTTTCACATAATTATTGCACAACATGTAAAATTGTATGGCCACTTGGTTTTCGTGCACCCAGGAAATGATTCCATGTAAATTGCGGCCTTACGATAAGTATTTTCTCCCGCTAGTCCATATGCCACAATCATATTCGTATATTCCTGCAGAGTATACTTCATTTTTAATTTATTACGCGAGAAAAAATATGTAATTGTTAATTGCAAATTACATATTTTTTCTTAGAAACAACTATGTGTTTTCTTTACACCAATTGATTCCTCTCATTATTTTGTACATAAAAGTATTAAGAGAGGATAATCGAAAAATGAATATTTTACTAGATATTTTACGGTTTATGTAAAATTAAGAAATGATTTTAAGCCTCATATCTCGGAATGTACTTAATGAAGAATAACTTAATTATAGTGTTTTGGAAAGTTCTCAAGATAGTTATAAGAATGTGCAAAAATATATAGGGTGTTCCATTTAAAAAAATTGAAGTAGCCTTCATGTGACCTTCAAATGACTCTTCAAGGTCAATGGTACCATCTTATGGCCTCCTCGAAATCATACAACTTTTGTCTGAAACATTTTTCTTTAAAATGCTTTGCTTCCGAAATAATTGCGTGCGTTTATTAAAATGGCTCACCCTGTATATGTTAGTAAAAAAATCTTAATTAATAGAGATTAATAAAAATTTATTAAGATTTATGAAAAAAAGATTAATAAAGAAATTTTATTTATTAAAATAACAGCAATTATACTTTTAATAAAAAAATGAGGTATTTATTTTATCAATGAATTCTCTTTTATTTTTTCATGAATTTTCTTTTCTTTTATTAGATTTTTTTGAAAATGGGTCGCCCTCTCAACGTTACTAAAAAAGAAGCTGTCGCTTTGATTGAAAAATATATGGGACATTTTCAGACCAATAAATTTCCTGAATATTTATCTATGGAAAAATGTAAGTCAAGATACTGGTGGCAGATGGAAACCACGCTCGGTGTATAATCATGTTCGAGAAAACAAACGAGGTGATTTAGTAGAAACTTGCCAAAATTTAGACATAGTGATACCAGCACCAGGAAAAAAATATTGTCTCAATCAATGATTTGGAATCTGTGATGAATCAGTGATGAATCTTGTGTCAATGAATCTGGATTAGATAATTATTCTGTATATAGGATGAGAATCATGATGAAAATGGTGGTGAATAGTTTGATCTCAAATTAATCAGAGCCGAATAGGAAGAGATAAAGTCAGATAATATTTCTCCAAATAAGAAAAAGATATTGAAATCACGTGTTTGGGGAAATGTCATAGCCTTTTGTCTAAAGCCTTTTGGCGGAGATACAATTTTCCATGTGTATTTGTATTTAAATGGTCCTATGTATCCTATCAATCTGATGATAAGGAAAATATATCTTATTTTTTAAAAATTAAAGGGTCATGCACGAGTAAAAAATGTAAGAATACATTTTTGGGTATTGCTGACAACGATCCAGGAATGGATGATCTCCATTTGAGGATAAAAAGTCGTGATACTCGACAAAAATGTTATGAAAATGTCAAAAGACCACTGAATAGTAAAGAAAGAAAAATCGTTGGAGCACAACTAAAACCTCAGAGTGCTACAGTATTTCGTCAAAAACTTGTAAAGGATAATATGGTATTTGGAGATGATGAGCCATATTTTCTACAATCAAATCAAGTCTATAGACAAGCTAAGATGGAGCATATCAATGAAGAACTTGGAATCAAACATCAAGACAGAAGGGATATTATCAAGTCAATTGAAAATATATCCACTGAGACATGTTATATGAACGTTGTTCGTGAGGTAAGTTCTAATCCATTTCACGTGTTTTATTGTACCCCGACTCAATATGTTTATCGAGAATACTGTCATGTCACCAAGAATAAATCTAAAATTTGCATAGATTCAACTGATAGTTTGATAAAAAAATTTGAAATTCGCCTAGATCGAAAATCAAATCATAGTTTTTTATATTCAATAACAATAAACTTTGAACAAACAACAATGGCAGTGGATCAAATGTTATCAGAAAAACATAATACTGAATTTATTGAGTATTGATTTAAAAATTGGCTGCGTATGGGATTTTCTCCGCCAAACGCTCATTGTGACTGGTCTCGCGCTTTATTGACAGCTCTTTGTGGAGCATTTAACAGACAATCAAAAATACGTTGACTCATTGTTTTTATCGCGAAAGGAAATAGAAAGTGCGATCAATGGCGACCATCTACATTTTTAAGAATAGATGTAGCTCATATAATACATTTTTGTGCCAAATGGCAATCCATTAAAACTCAGGAACGTCCATACTTGAAAAGTTTTTATTTTCGCACAATTGCATTGATTATTGACTGTCAATTTGTTGAAGAATTCGATCAGATCATGCTGTTAACATGTATGATAGCGCTTCAGTCTTACGAAGATATGATTATTATTTTACCAGAGTTTCAACTATCAGTTAAAGAAGCAAGACAAACTTTTGAAAAATTTATATCCGTACGAGGTAAATATATAATTCAAGAATTGGAAATTTCGGCAAATTCTTACAAGAAAGAGCATCGAGACATCATTGAGATGACTGAATCCAGTGATGATAAAAATTAAACTCATCGATGGATAAAAACTTTAATAAATATGGTTAAACCTAAAGATATTGAAAAAACTGGAACAGAAATAAATACCTAATTTCGTTGATCAGATAGTTATTTCGTTGAAAAGATAGCTAAAGAGTTTCCGCTCTGGGCTGCTTGTATCAAACAAAAAAAGACATGCATCGACAGCATATATGGAAGGATATTTTGCCGATTTAAAGGACAAAGTTTTCAAAGATTTCCCTAAACCTAAATGGCTGTAAATCGTTTTTTAAGAGTACACGTAGATGATTTAATTGGTGCTGCAAATTTATTCGCTCCAATTTTGAAACACTTCAATATGCAAAGATTACTTACATCCACAGAATCCACTTTCAAAACTGAAGAACATCACAATAAGTTAAACTTCACAAATTCTAACATGGAATTAACTTCAAGCTTTCAGAATCTAAAGGTTTATAATAAAATCAATGATTCACATTTGAAATCCCGTGAATTATGGAGAGGATTAGTTAATAAAATGGTTTTATTCGAAATTGATCAGGATGAAATTTCAGTTAAACAGAGAAATGTAGAAACTTTGAATGATCAAACTAAAATAATTGTGGACTCATTACACAACGAAGATATTCATCAAATTGACAATTCAAATTTAAAATGGAGTAAATCAGATAAAAATGCTGATATTGATTGCCTATATGATTTTATCAACAATCATCTAATGATACTGAGGTTGAAGATAAAACTAAAGATTTACAAAATTCATTTTTTTCCAAATTATTGAATTTGAAAAGTGATGATATGCTTGAGCTTATTGATGATAATTTATTAAGATGATCCAGTTTATTGCTCGAAAATTCAATCATCTTCTAACGAGACATTACAATTGATTAATGCTTTTATGAAAAAAGGACCAACAAATGATATTTTTCTCCAACGATTCTTGATTCTTCGAAAATTTTATCAGATTGTCCAATGAACAGATACGACAACATCACTCGATCCATATTTTCTAAATGCAGAGAATAGTATTGGGACAATTTGGAATGAATTGTTTAATTCTGAACCAAGTCTATTTAAAACATATGACTAATAATCCTACTTGCAATTTTGAACCAAAGAACATTCCATTTCTTTCTGTGAATCATAGAACGATTGGAAGAAATGGATTTGGAGCGTTAAAAAAAGCTATTCAATTTCATTCACGTATTTACAAAATTCAATGTCCCAAAAAAGAGTGTAATGGAATTGCTACAGAGATAAATTTGACTAATTTTCACATTTTTATTGAACATAAGACCACAAATCCAGATGACTGCTGAAATGAAATGTACTCTAGGATTTTTCGATTATTTTGAATTTGAAGAAAAAATGTAGGTATGCATACATTCTGTAATTAATTAATTCTGTAATTAATTAATTAGAAAAAGTATCATAATTAATTACTCGTTTAATTTTCAGATTAACAGGTATCATTGGTTATATTCCTGGTCATTTCATTTCCTATTGTCGAAGAATTACAGGTCGTTGGCTATTGTGCAACAATCTCAAAACTGTGATTGAATCATGCAGTGATAAGACTACGATTACTTTTCATGGGATTATTTATATAGCGCAATGATTGCGATGCATAGATTTCCCACAGACATTTTTGTTATTTGATCTTAGATTCAAATGTAATTTAAATAACTTTATATATTTTATAAAAAATTACATGTATTATACTAAATTTTATAAATAATGATATTTGATTATATATATCCAATGTTAACGTTATATATTGCAATTATTTGTTCTAGCATTTAGAAAAAAATACTTTCCATTTGTGGGATTTGTATCTCCAATACTTCTATTTTCTATTAAAAAGGTTCGGGATATAACTTTTAATCTAACTATTTTCTTATAATATTAAATTCTTGAATGTCGCCAGTAGATAAAATAAAATAACGTAATTTCAATCGACCACACTGGCAATTTATTGATTAATAAAAGATCACTACGTTTCGACCATTGGTTTTGATCCTTTTCAAGTGAGCTACAAAAGTTTACAATATCATAAAAACAATAAGAAGTGAATAAAAAAGGAGAAAAAACGAAAAAAAATTAATTAATATATAGATACAAAATCTTAGTCAACCAATAAATAATGAGAAAAGAGAAATCACTTGTCAAGATCGTCAAGTCAGCCTACCGCTCACAAACAAGGAGAGAGACTAAACAGCCTTTAAGTTTATCATAAATAGAACTAAATTTTTAGTTTTTTTTAAGTTTATCATAAATACTGTTCAGACTCTCAGTGTCCTTCTGCAAGTTAATCGTGTTGTCAAATTTTTTTATAAAAAACATTTCAGCAATTTCTCTCTTTCTCACGTGTTTTTCGTTGTGTAAAATAATCGGTATTGACCAATCGAAGTCATGGTTGAATTCTAATTTATGTTTACTAATCACAGATAGATTGCTTTCGTGCAATTTTATATTGTTAAAATGTTCTTTGACACAAGTGCCTAAGTGTCTTTTCGTTTGGCCTATATATGAATTATTACAATCTTTGCAGTTTAATTTATACACGACTTCGGTCCTGTTGTTAGTAGGCAATCTATCTTTTCCGCGTTTAATCAAAACGTTAAGTTTTTTCGGTACATTATAGACGACACTAAGACCTATATTACTAAAGATGCGGCTAATCTCATCACTAAAGCCCTCCACAAACGGTAAAGAAATATAACAAGGTGTAGCCGCATTATCACTCTCAGAATTTGTATTTTCATTGTCACGATGAGTCAATCTTTGAGCGTGGAACAATAGTAAAAATGTCATCAACATATCTATAATACAACGAAACATTAAAACTCAAACAATGTGTTTCCAAGTCATCCATACGATGTCAGCCAAAATAGGAGACAAGGGGGATCCTATAGGACTACCGAAAATCTGTTCGTAAAACTGTCCATTAAACGAAAAACTAGTGGAATCCAAAACCGTTTCTATCGCGTACAAAAACTGAGATAAATTAAATTTAGTGTTAGAAGCAATATAATTCCAACGTTTAGTGACAGCATTCAACCAAATCTTTAGGGATGTTAGTAAATAATGCGGCAACATTCAGCAAAATCATTACATCGTCATCATTAATATATTTATCTTTCAAAATCTTAGCAAAGATCCAACCATCCTTAATATGAGATTTAGGTTCCAAAATCGAAATCTATAGTATATCGTGGATGTATTGCGCGACATTGTATAAAGGACTACCCAGTGATGATACAATAATCCGCAGTGGAAAACCCGTTTTGTGAATCTTAGGCGAACCGTAACAGCGTGGCAAGTTACCATTAGTAGAATTTAATTTTTTGTATGTAGATTCATTGATTAAATCGTTACTTCGCCAAGATTTAATAATGGCAATTAATTTTATTAGTTATTTTCCTGATCGGATCCCTGTTCAATTTTTTATAAGTGGATTGATCATTTAAAAGAGCTTCCATTTTATTAACATAATCAATTTTGTCCATAACAACAGTGACCTGACCCTTATCAGCTCTGGTGACAAACAAATCATCATTCTCACGCAAAAACCGTCTGCAGAGAGAAAATCCTTTGAGAATGTATCTATCCACAAAATTAATATGTTTGCTCTCGCACAGAAACCTTTGGAGAGAATTAGCGACCGAGATTCTGGTCATTTCGATGGCTTCACGGGGGAAACGGTTATAATTATTTTCAAAGTTCTTTAAAGTTCCAAGAACTCACGCGGTCATTCTTACAAGACTGAAGTACGGGTAATCCAAAATTGTCACCAAGACTCAAAAGTTCAGAAACCCTGGAATATTCTTGCTACTAATGTTAACCAGCCACCGCGTTTTGTCAATATTGTTGAAAGGATTCAGAACTGAGTTATTATTAACGGTCAAATTATTAAATTTTTTATTTAAATTAGCTTTCATTCTGTTATTAATTCTTACGAATTTAGATTCATTAAACTTAAAAAACCTGAGTAATAAATCTCGTAAACTTTCACTGAGTTTTCTTTCAATCCTTTCAACATTAACACGTAAATAATTAAGGTTAAAATTAAGGTCTTTGATTTCTAAATTCACTAGTCTATAACGGTATTTTCTCGTGGTTTTTTCAAAATAAAGATCAACATTGCTTTTCATAGCAGCAGTTGACACTGCTGCTATGAAAAGCGATGTTGATCTTTAACTTATCAATATGAGACGGGATTAAGTCATAGCTCCTGCATCGAAGTAGGAAAATGAATTGTTGCCTAGCAATGCAGATCTTCTTTTTATTATTGATCCATGACTTCAACAAGGTTGTGTAGATATTGCCAAACCGATTCGTAATCATTTGGAAGAACAGATCAGATTGCGGAAGCTCCATAATTAAGTCCAGGAGCGTAAAATAATATTAAATTCTTGAATGTTGCCAGTAGATAAAATAAAATAACGTAATTTCAATCGACCACACTGGCAATTTATTGATTAATAAAGGATCACTACGTTTCGACCATTGGTTTTGGTCCTTTTCAAGTGAGCTACAAAAGTTTACAATATCATAAAAACAATAAGAAGTGAATAAAAAAGGAGAAAAAACGAAAAAAAAAATTAATTAATATATATGTACAAAATCTTAGTCAACCAATAAATAATGAAAAAAGAGAAATCACTCGTCAAGATCGTCAAGTCAGCCTACCGTTCACAAACAAGGAGAGAGACTAAACAGCCTTTATTAGTTTATCATAAATACTGTTCAGACTCTCAGTGTCCTTCTGCAAGTTAATCGTGTTGTCAAACTTTTTTATAAAAAACATTTCAGCAATTTCTCTCTTTCTCACGTGTTTTTCGTTGTGTAAAATAATCGGTATTGACCAATCGAAGTCATGGTTGAATTCTAATTTATGTTTATTAATCACAGATAGATTGCTTTCGTGCAATTTTATATTGTTAAAATGTTCTTTGACACGAGTGCCTAAGTGTCTTTTCGTTTGGCCTATATATGAATTATTACAATCTTTGCAGTTTAATTTATACACGACTTCGGTCCTATTGTTAGTAGACAATCTATCTTTTCCGCGTTTAATCAAAACGTTAAGTTTTTTCGGTACATACACGACACTAAGACCTATATTACTAAAGATGCGGCTAATCTCATCACTAAAGCCCTCCACAAACGGTAAAAAAATATAACAAGGCGCATTATCACTCTCAGAATTTGTATTTTCATTGTCACGATGTTTTAAAAAATCAAGTCTTTTTTTAACGTAACGGTTAATAATTTGATCTGGAAAACAATTGTTGGAAAGAATCTGTTTAACAATATCGATATTCTTAAAATGAAATCGGACGTCAGATAATAAAATAGCGCGATTGATAAGATTATAAATTGTGTTCATTTTATATTTAAACGGATGCTTAGAATGAAAATTAATGTATCTGTTAGAACAAGTAGGTTTTCTATACCAATCGGTCAAAAACCGACCGTCAGAACAAATAACCATGGTGTCCAAAAAATTAATGCAAAAATCAGACTCAGTCTCGTATGTAAATGTCAAACGTTGATGATAAGCATTGAAAGTCGATACAATCTCGTCAATCTTTGAGCGTGGAACAATAGTAAAAATGTCATCAACATATCTATAATACAACGAAACATTTATTTTCTTATGACATATCTTTGGTCAATGTTCACTAAACGTAAGTAAATTGCCTTTCCCGAAACTGAATATTCGGAGCGTAAGCCGAATGTAAGGAAGTGTAATAGAAACGTAAACGAAGCTCCTAAGAAGCGTAAATGAAGCGTTTAACGCTTCGTTTAACAGATAAATGTACAAAATTTTTTCATAGAATAATTATATTATAGAAAGATTAAAATAAAAATAACTTTTATTTAAATCAAAATTAGAACTCTACTTTCCATAAAAAATATTTATGTATGTTTCTGTTTTTAGTCAAAAAAATGGAAAAAGCTTCGTCAAGGTAATATCAATAAACAACTACCAGCTCGCAGATCTGCCGATGATGCCAACAGAGAACCTTGATCTGTTTGCAAATCCATTCGAGAGTGATAATATTGATCTTAATAACTTAGTGAAGATTTAAAAAAAAGGAAGTAACATTTATTGTATATAAAAATGTCAAAAAAAATGTTTATATATCGTTATGTAATGATAATTAATAATTTAGTTTATAAAAAATGGTTTATATATTATATATAAAAGACAATTTACGTATGTTTTTATTTGTGATAAAGGAAATCAATATAGCTTATCTCTACATATCTGTATAAGAATTTAATATACGCAGCTTATAAATATATATTTGTAACTTCAGTTTTATAAAAAAAATTTATTATATGTACAAGGTTTATGTCAATGCAATCTATACATTTTGTGATGAGAAAACTGAAAATAACTTAGATATTTGTATTCTTTTTGATAAACTAATTATGAAATACTTAGTTTTATATAAAATGTCTATTATATGTCTATTATATGTATAAGTAATCTATGCATGTTTTTATTTGGAAAGAAATAAAAATAGCTTATTTAAATATTTGAGAATTTAATATACTCAGTACATAGATACATGTTTATATTATATAGGGTGTCAGGAAATTTTTGACCTGAACGAAGTAAGAAGGTACATTGGCTCAAATTAAGAAGGAAGGACTATTGTTTTATGATTGTTGCAATAATTAACGAAAAATTAAATAAAGAAGATCCAATGCGCGTGGCTAGAAGCACACGACGGCGAAGGCGGTCTGACTGTAACATAATGGAGGCACGCGACGAAGCGGTGATTGGGGAGGGGAGGAGCCTTTGCCATGCGCTTACACACTCATCGCTCCTTATAGTCAGATCTTCTTTATTTAATTTTTCGTTAATTATTGCGACAATCACAAAACAATAGAGGTCCTTCCTTCTTAATTTGAGCCATTCTACCTCCTTATTTCGTAAAGGTCAAAAATTTCTTAACACCCTATATTAATGAGAACAGTAATGAAATTTATATTTAATAATGAAATATTTAGTTTTATATAAAGTGTCTATTATATGTGCAGGCAATTTACGCATGTTTTTATTTGTGATAAAAGAAATAAATATTTATTTGTGATAAATAAATAAATATAGCTTATCGCTACATATCTGTATAAGAATTTAATATACGCAACTTATAAATACATATTTGTAACTTTAGTTTTCTAAAAAAGATTTATTATATGTACAAGGTCTATGTCAATGCAATCTATATATGATTTTATGACGAGAAAACTGAAAATAATTTATATAGATATTTGTAATATTTTTTATAAACTAATTATGAAATACTTCCTTCAGAACATTGCAGCAATATTGCAATAATATTACAATATTGCTGCAATGTCGCAGCAATATTACAATGTTGTTGCAACATCGCTGCAATGTTCTGTGCTGTATGGGTTTAGTTTTACATGAAATGTTTATTGTATGTAAAAAGCAATTTACATATGTTTCTATTTGTGATAAAAGAAATAAATATAGCTTATCTCTTCATATCTGTATAAGAATTTAATATACGCAGCTTATAAATACACATTTGTAATATTAGTTTTATAAAAAAAGTTTATTATATGTATAAGGTCTATGCAATTTATACATGATTTTGTGATGAGAAAATTGAAAATAACTTATATAAATATTTGTATTTTTTTTTATAAAATTAAATATTATGTGGAATCTACAATGGCATCGTAAAGTCATAAAAAACCAATCACAATTGAAGTTTAGGAGAATAATCGACTGTGATTGGTTAATTAAGACAAATGACAGTCTAGAAATTGAAATAAATGACTTTTATTTCGTTGATCAGATTGAAAGAATAGTTAAAGAACAATGGACAATCAAAAATTACGTTGACTCATAGAAAAATTCAGTTAAATAAAATCTACGCTGTCGATTTCGATGACGTCACACGTCACACAGAGTTAAACCTGTGTTCATTTTGCTTGCTCTTAAAGGCCAGTGCACATAAAAAAGTCTAATTGGTTGAATCCTTTATGCCGCATGCATAACGTATAATGCATTATTTTGAATGCATAAATTTATTTAAATTACAAAAAAGCAACTTTTCCAAATAAAAGAATCAATGAATATATTATCCCCAAATGATTTCTAATCGATTATAATATATATTAAATATAATTACGATTTGCTAACTTGACGTTCGATAAATTTTTATTATTAAAAAGAAAATATTATTTCCTAAATATTGAAATGATTTTCTTAAACTTCCCCAAACGATTCTCAAATTATCTAAAGAAATATAAAGAATAATTCGAAAATATTCAATTTGCTAACTCTACAGCGATCTGAACCCATAGGGCCTTTGAGATTCTGGGGCAAAGAGCTATCATACATTTCTTCGGTGAAATACCTAGGGATCCATTTTGATCTCAAGTTAAGCTGGAAATTTCACCTTGAAGCCAAACGTAAGAAATTTTACACCTCCATCTGGGCATGTAGAAGGGCTGTAGGCAAAACATGAATCATTAAATCCAATATTGTCCTCTGGATCTACAAAGCCATCCTACTCCATCTCATATATGCTGCATTGGTCTGGTGATCCAGAGTGGAGAAAGTGAAATCTACTCAGAAGCCTTCAGGAATGCTACCTCAGAGCGGGCCATGAAAACTACCCCTACAGAGACCCTCGAGATTGCATTCTGTCTTCCACCCCTGGACTGCTTCATTATTAACACAACCAAACTTTCTGCCTACAGTGTCAGAATGAGAGGGCAGTATCTTGGTCATGCCAGGCTATCGTTCCTCTATGAACATCCATTCTTTCTGCCGCAGGATAGAATACCTAGGAAAGGTCTTTAAGTCCTTGAAAACCCAGATACCTTCTAGGAAAGATTGAAAGAAGCCAGAATTGATCTGCCGGCCAAATTGGGACGGATGGCTCAGGGGCGGAAGGACGTTTTGGAGCTGGAGTCTACGGCTCAAGGTCTAATCACAGGGAATACTCTCTGGAGGGAGCTGGCCACGACCTTTCAGGCCGAGATTCTAGCAATTCTTGGGTGTGCAAACATCTTAATTTTGGTTAAAGCCACCAACAGAAATATACTTATATGCTGCGATAGTAGGGCAGCTATCAAGCTCTAGCCAAGACCACCACTGAGTCCTCGGTGGTTTGGAACTGCGTGCTAGCGCTCAACAGACTAGGTGAAACTAATAGAATCATCTTAGTCTGGATTCCCGATCATCAGCGAATTCATGGCAATGAAGTGGCGGACAGCCTGGCTAAGCTAGGCACTCTCGAGGTCCCGGACAGACAGGTCATCGACGTCCTCTTTACCACAGGCAAAAGACTCATCAAAGAGTCTCTAAAACGGGAATATCTGGTTTCATGAGATCAGGCTTGGGACTGCCGTCAAGCCAAGCTTTTGCTAAATCGATCCCTCCCTAAAAGAACGGATAAACTTAATTCTTAATCATGAGCAGAAAGAAGCTCAACATCTCCATTGTCCTGCTCACGGATCCTGAGGACTCCATGAAAAATGTTCATTCCGAAGTGTGAACCCAGTGCACTACAAAATATGAGGATGGGGGATTTTCATAATCTTCTTGTAAGAACCAAATTAGATCGCCACATCTAACCTCAGATAACCACGGGGTTACAGAAGATCTTTTAGATCTAGGTGACATTAGGGACTGATATAGCCTCACCCATATTTCTACTACTATTACTAACATCGATGCTTTACTTATCTTTTCACATCATCGAACATTTCTTTTAGAAAATTTTACAAAATGCATTAAAATTCCAAATATAAATTTCCCTTTTCTTATTGAAGACATAATCGTTAAATTTATTAATGATTCTTTTGATTGCGATAGATTATCAGCGCTCGTCATCTAAAAATTTTTAATAAATTGTACGTATTTCTGATATTTTCGTGTAATATAATAAATGCTATGTATATATGCTATGTATGGGAGCGTCCCGTTTGACCACGTTGCGATTGACCATAGCCAATCATATCGATCTGTGCCTAGGGTAACCAACAACGATTAACCAATCAAAGAGTCCTATTTTGAATTGGCCAATTGGTGACGTGGTCAATCGGGTGCCACCCTGCTATGTATATATTCTATAATATATGCTATATATATATTCTACGATATAACGATTTTTTATGTATTATTTTATGTATTAACAATAATGTAAAATTTTACATATGTAACGGTACGGCCTATCCCGATCGCTATGAACTGGCTCGCCGGTTCCCAGGATTTGGGAGTAGGTAGGAGAGTCAAACTCGCAGGTTCTCTTTGATTCACACAAGTGTTTATTTGCAATTAACTTATTATATAGCAGATTACATGCAGCTTATCCTACGAGAAATTACCACTAGCTTATCTTACGGACGTTTATACCTAGGCGGTCGCGGGTTCGGGCGGCGAGCGCGTCGCGGTCGCCGAGTTCATCGTGCGGTAGTGCGCGAAGATCGAATACTGAACAAACTCAGGGCGGCGGAGAAGTCGTATCCGTCTCTGTCGGCGAGAACGGTCAGGATTCAGATTACTTCGGTTACTTCCAGAGGCTCGGAACAGGTCGGAAGCTGGAGAGGAATAGCCGATCTGTTGCGCGAGCCGGCTTATATACGGTCCGAGGGTTCCCCCACGCTCGCGTACGTCGAGGAGGGAGTGAGACTAGGTGATGGAACCCATAAGCGGGATCGCTGGTGGGTACCAGAGGCGGCGAGTTGCGGGATCAGGAATTTATAAACAGGGAACCGTTACGTTTAAAGCCTTTATTTTATTAAATAACAGTATATTAAATAAGCATTATAATAATAAGTAGTGTCGACGTGAGGATGTCGTCACATCACCCCCCTTGTTTAGGGAGCATCGCCGAGGCGTCATTCGTGGACGATCGTCGAGGTGGAAGCGATCACCCATCGGCCTGACGCAGTGCGGTATCTTCGCCCGATGATTGCGGATCCGGTGAGGACCGCGATGAAGTGCCATCGCCCAGGCGAACCGGAATAGATCCGATGATGGCGGACCTCTTCTCGGTACTCCGGTGGTCGGTGGCCGAACGGTCGTTGATCGGGCAGTAGACAGTCCAGTGGTCAGTGGCCGGACGATCGTCGGCCGGATAGTAGGCGGTCTGATGGTCGGTGGCCGGACAGTCGTTGGCCGGATAGTAGGCGGCCTGGCAATAGGAGGCCGGGCTGCCGGTGGCTGGGCGACAGTCGGCTTGGCGGGTGGCTTGGTGGTCGTAGGTCCGGTGCCGGTCAGGGCGGCGACCTCTACGGCAGCGGAGCTTCCCCTCTAGTGGCGTGGTCAGGAGGATGGTTGGTCCTATCGGATCGTTGGACCGTTGTTCCCGGGCGCGGCGGCCGTCGGGAAAGGGCCTGGCTCGCAAGTGGCAGTGGTGCCGTGAGCTGTAGCGTCGGCGGTGACGCGAGCCGTGACGTCGGCGGTGCCGTGGGCTGTAGCCTCGGCGGTACCGCGGGCTGTGGCGTCGGCGATGTCGTGGGCTGCGGCGTCGGCGGTGCCGCGGGCTGTGGTGTCGACGTTGGTCCGTTGTCGGACTCCGAACTCGAGCCGAGCTCTCCGAAGAGGTCGTATAACTCGCGTTTGTCCATGACGACTAATGGCCTGTGCGGAGATTGTACGGCCTTATATACATGCCGTATTGCTAGTAGAGAGAGTTTATTCGTGGAATTTCCGGTGGTGTCCCTAGGTTCTAGGGGAAGCTCCTTCGAAACGGAGTTTTGATTGACACTACTTTGGCGTGGTCAGTAACTCCATGCTGGACTCACTGAGGGCGTTTTGTTCTCCTCTTTCCTGGAGGTTGTTCGGCTGTGGTTCAGGTCCTGTACGTGAATGTCGCCATTTTCTGTGTTCGTCGTGTAAGTCCATAATGATTGTGGATATTATCCGGCATATTTCCATGGGACCGGAAATCGAGAGGCGAGCTTGGCGTTAAACGCGTCGTCGCGGCTCGAGGGGCCGTTCCCGTTTCCATACCTTGTCACCCACCCGGGGGCGTCAATCACGTCGCCGTAGATTGTAGTGGCCTTCCTGTTTCTGGAATGCTCGTGCCAGATGAATCCTGGCGACTTCGTACGTCTCCTCCAGGCGCTGCCGGTGAGATTCCGGGGAAGCCGGGTCTTGGGTTGATGGTCGCTCGCTAGGGTGCGGAGGTGCCAATTCGCGACCGTGGACCTGAAAGGCCGAGTATCCGGTTGCCTCGTGCCGGGCAGTGTTCAATGCGAACTTTAGGGCGTCGATGCACTCGTCCCAATCGCGATGCCAGTCGCCCACGTATTGACCGATCAGTTTTAATGGTTCGGTTTGCTCTTTCCACCGGGTTACAGTGCGGCGCGTAAACAGACGACGTGCGATGTTGGATCCCAAAAGACGATAACAAGGTGCGGAATTGGTAAACTGGGTCCCGTTGTCCGAGATGAGCTGGTTCGGACATCTATGACGGTAGCGATGACGCGGCGTGTCACTTCTTTTGCCAGTATTGTGGCGGTGGCGCGCCGCAGGGGAACCATTTCTATCCACTTTGTAAAACGGTCCTGGGCGATCAGAAGCCAGAGGAGATATCCTCGAACTGAGCGTAGCAAGAGCTCGATCAGGTCTACGGAAACCTGCTGCCAAGGGGTGGTCACCGGTGTAGCGTATTCCCTGCGGGTCGTTGCGGTATCTTGTGAGCTAGACAACTCGAGCAGTTCCGGACGTACCGGGTTGTTTTCCGGAACCCTGGCCAGTAGTACAATCGGGCTATCGCTTTTGCCACTTCCAGGTGCCTTGCGGTTGGGTCGTCGTATAGCCGGCGTAGGACGTCTGGCCGTTGTTTCCGGGGAACGCACAGTGATGCGCTGTCGTGGAATTTTTTCTCATGCGAGAGCCTCTGTGCGCATGCGTAAGCTTACGTCATATCTGATACCACATATGTATCTAGATGCAACATTAGGTGCGTATAAAAGATTCTTTCTCATATAGTTTTCTCGCGTTTTTTAGTAGCCGTAACAACGTATAATACGTTATATACATAGTGTATTATTATATTTAATTTCTTTGATAGAAATTTTCTTCTCTCCTTGCAATTTAATATTTTTTTCACACTGAGGGGAATCTGACGGTACCTTATATTTCATCAAAATACATACGTTACTGAGAATTCATAGCGTTTGCTAATGCGCATGCGCGATGCACGATTTTATTCCCACAACAGCGCATCACTGGGAACGCATCGTTTCCATTGTTCGGCATTTTGCTAAAATCTAGGTCATGCAATACATGCCGAAAGCTGGCCGTCGCGTATCTCGTAATCAGGATATCTCAATCGGCCGAATCTTTACTTCCGCGAGGAGGCATTGGTACCATGGGCATGCTGCCTTGTACTGCATCGCATTGAGCTGCGATTCCCGGGAGAGGGCATCGACCACTTGATTTTGGCCCCCCTCTTCTATAATGTATGGTGAAATCGTATTGTTGCAGATTCTCCAAGTGCTGTAACCACTTGAGGATCGATTATTACGGTGAATCAATACCCCTCTAAGTAATCTCGCATCCGCCGGATTCCCCAGAGCACGGCGAGACATTCCAATTCGCTGTAGTTTCGCTCGGCGCCGTTGAGGATCCGACTGGCGTATGCGATTATTCGCTCTCCTTCTCCGGGTGCTGGGTCAATATGACACCTAGCCCATGTGAACTAACGTCGGTTTAGTAAGAACGGTTTGTGAAAGTCTGGACAGGCTAAAACCGATGTGGAGATTAAGGCTTTCTTTAGCTGTCGGAAGGCAGTGTCTTCAGGGACTCCCCATGTCCAGTCAACTCGCTTCCTGGTCAGTGCGGTGAGCCAGTGTCGAGAAGTTCGGGATGAACCTACGGTACCACGAGGCCATCCCCAGGAACTGTTGGATCTTGCGTGGTGGATGCTGGCCAGTTAGTGACGACGCTGACTTTGTCTGAATCGCTCGCTACGTCTCCTTTATGTTTGGTAAGTGTGGTAACACCGGGGTTATCCGATGTTTTCGGTAATGTTCGTAAAAAAATTTCCAACGTCTTCTCGTGCGAAAGTTAACTTCGATATCCGCAAGAGCCCCCACGTGAATCTTCTTCGGTAACGTATCTCTTATGTGGGGATTCGGCAATATACCATTCGCTAGTGGCAAAATCTAATATGATTCTGAATTCCATCAGGAAATCTAATCCTAAAATGCACGGAACTAAATTCGGTAACAACGCTACGATAACGTCATGACACTGATGGTGCAGTTCCATGGAGCAGCGGACAGTGTATCGGCGTACGGCGTAAAAAAGCTTGGTCAATCATAGGCTCTTTACGCTCGTTTTTGTTATGCCAGCAAAAACATCGGCTATCCCATGGAGCGTATTTACGCTGGCGTAATGATGAATAAACCAATCACAGTGTCTTTTACAAAGTTTATTTTTAAAATGGATATTTAAAGGGTCTTGTGATTAGTTTATTGATTACGCTAACGTAAATACGCTCATGGGACAGCCGACAAAAGTTTTTAGCGCAACATTTTAACATATATTTATATATTAAAGCAAATAAGTTAAAATTTAAGTGTGCATAATTTTGTTACAATGTCAGGCTCCGAATTTGCAATTTAATTAATTTAATAAAATACTTGAAAATTTACAAATGTCCAAAAAATACACTGCAAAGAAGCAATTCGATGAAAGTTAGGTCAAATATATATAATTTATAAATTAATGAAAGCTGAAGAGAAAAAAATGTCCCGAATTAAACGTAATCGTCGAAGATTTTGGGTGAGACCAATTTTCAATCTCGAAAGACGATTAGCATAAGGGGCTAACAACAATCTTGTCGAAGAAATGATTTTTGAAGACAAAGATAAATTTTTTAATTATTTTCGATTGACACCGGAAATATTTGAGAAACTGTTGCAAATTATTTCGCCACGTATACAAAAACAATTTGTAATTCGTGAGCCTATTTCTGCACGTATTCGGCTTCAAATCTGCTTGCGATATATATTTTCAGAAGATAGTATGACATCCATTTCATATGCATTTGTAGGACACAATATCGTATCAAAAATAGTGTCCGAGACATGCGATGCAATATGGGATGCAAAAGATTCGATATTCTTGATGTATTATACTTACTAAAAAATTGTCGGCTTGCATCTTTTTCATTTTTATTTGATTAGGGTTAGGTGGATCAAACTTTGTAAACGCTGGAACGCTGCACAAATCTGCGTAAAATTTGTGCTGGCGTAACGAAAACGAGCGTAAAGCCTGTGATTGGCCAAGTTCTTTTACGCCATACGCCGATACGCCGTACGCTGCTCCATGGGACTGCATCTTGATCCTCTAATTCTAACGGTATTCTAATTTCCTCTCTAATATTTGCGATTTGTCCATTCGCTGTTCGTATTTGTATACTCCCTTGCCCCTCTCGGTATTTAGTTCTAACGGATGATCTTTATCCCTTTGCGACCCAGTAAGGTATGATTGGACTCCGAGTCCACGAGGGCCGCGAGAGTGTATTCGTATATTTTAATCTTGAAGAACCCTAATGACGGCAACTCCTCCCTCCTTAGGGTGACATACGAGTGGAATAACGTATCGTCCCCTACGATATATGTGCGATAATCTGGGTCTCGCTTTCGGGACTTGGAGTCGTAGGGACTCTTTCTACTGGCTCCGGCTCCCGAACAGGCAAGGCAGGTCTGCACGGTAACATTGCGCTTCCCACATCGGTAACAATATTTTCGACGCGGTTCAGTACATCCGATGTCCGGTCTTATTGCAATTCCAGCACTTAATGATAACGGGGGAATTAGCGGTGGGGATGAGGGTAGCACTCGTTGACGGTTCGGTAGCGGCAGCGGCTGCGGTAGCGGTAGCGGCATATCCTAGTGCGGTATTCGCGCTTGGGGTTTTAGCTGGTTTCCTCTTTTCCCTTTTTTTGATGGTAGCGGCATTCTTGACTTTACCTTTCAGCGCGTGGTAGGCCAAAACCGGAAAGCTCGATTGTTCCGGCGGCAATGGAGGTCGATAATTTTTTTCGGCTAGGAGGCTTTTTTCGATGTGCGTAGCTAGGTACTCGAGAATATTTCTAAACTCCTGACGTCGAATGGCTATTTGCATGCGCGGTAACATATTTCGGTGTGCAAAATTTAATTGCTCCTTCATCGGCCGGGGAGGGGGTGTCATCAGACTAAGCAAGGTCCGTAAGCACGTTAAATAGTCGGCCGCTGTTTCGTATTCCCTCTGTGTTCGTCTGAATATCTCATCGCGGAGCGCGTACTGATAATCCGGATCCCCGCATCGCCCCCTCCCTGCCTCAAAATCGTTCCAATCTCGCCAGTTTCCGCTTTCCAACTGTACCCAATATAGCGCGACTTCTGATAGGAAGAGAGGCAGACATTTGAAAAGATCGGCATCCGAAATGGGAACTATCGCGCGGAAACTGATACGTACAAGACCGTATCTGACGCCCAACTTCAACATACCGAAACGGCCTTCGCTTCGCCGCGACTCACGCACGAACTTCTTCCATCCCGGTTCGCCTGAGCGTGAGGTCATTACATTCGTTGCGTTTTTGACGGCGTTCTCGCTCCCCTTTCACGTCCTCCTCTCCACCATCCCGAGGAGTATCAAGACGGTGAAATTTGAATTGTGATAGAACGTCGCAAAAATTTCCTCCTTAATCCGCAACAAAAAGGTCTCCGCGTCATTACCCCGCTTGCCCGAGAAATGCAAATTCCACTTCCTCATCAAGTTATAGGTCTCCACCGTTGAGGCCCTCCCCGGATGAGAATTCGCAGGTTCGCGCTGGGGTGGATGGTAGCCGGTATCTCTTGCCGTCATTTAATTTTATTTCCGACCCCCCAAGGGCAAAGGGCTCTACGAGTCGCGGCGCCTTCCCTTAATAAGTCTCGCGAACTCGCACCCCTGTGCTCCTCCAAGGACATCGTATCCTCTTCCTCCTCAACTTCCTCGCTATTGCGTCTCTTGTGTCAGAGGAATCGCGCCCACAAAACTAGCACTATCCTAGCACTACTATTTTTTATCTTATCTTAATACTTTTATGTACAAAACAATGAGAGGAATCAATTGGTGTAAAGAAAACACATAATTGTCGAAAAAAATAAAATGTAATTTGCAATTAACAATTACACATTTTTTTCCGAAACAATTATGCGTTTTTTTACACTAATCGATTCCTCCCATTATTGTACATAAAAGTACTAAGGTAAGATAATAAAAAAATAAATATTTTACTAGATATTTTATGATTTATATAAAATTGAAAAATTACTTCAAGCCTCGAAAAGTACATAATGAAAAAATACTTATTATAGTGTTTTGGAAAGCTCTTGAGGCAATAAGAATATGGAAAAGCATATAGGATATTCCATTTAAAAAGTGGAAAGCTCTTGAGGCAATAAGAATATGGAAAAGCATATAGGGTATTCCATTTAAAAAGTTTGAGGTGACTTTCATGTGACCTTCAGGTGACTTTTCATAGTCAAACCAATGACACTACCTTATGGCCCCTTCAAGTCATATAACTTTTGTTTGAAACATTTCTTTCTAAAGTGCATAGTTTATGAAATATTCGACCGGTCCAGGACTTTTTGAACACCCTGTATATAATGCGTGATTATAATACAACGAGCGAAACGAAATAAAACGAATATAAAATCTCACGAACCGCGATGAGTAAATCAATTAATAATTGACGGCGAAGCAATTTGTAACGATCGAGATACACTAATGAGTCGGATTTCGGAACACATTCAGAGGCACGAGCCTCACAAAAGATTTCGGTATACATAAATTGAATTAAACTTTTTATAATAGTCGGCGACAATTTACGATATTGATTTCAAACAGCATATATAACCGATAACGAATAGAATATAATAAGCGAATATGATTTCAGAATATCAAAGGCACAAGCCTCCTAAGGATTTCGATATAAATCGAACTAAACTTCTTATAATAGTCGGCGATAATTTGCGACACTAAATTCAGAAATATAACGAAGATTATTTGTAACGGTAATTTCAAGTACATAGGCACGAGTATTGTCTCGCACTCTTTAATGGTATCGTCACGACCTTTCGCGCTCAGCGAAAATAAACTTGACTCTTGAACGAGATAGCACAAAACGAATGTTAACGAACATAAAATTCAAACGGAGATTTTGCGATTTATATAATTCTTGCCGAGCAGATTTCGCATATACGGTATCTCTTGCTCGCAGAGAATGTTTTCGCGCAAGTCCCGGTATTCTCTACGCGATACGGAAAAGCCTGAATTCCGTCATGCTAAGGTTCACAATTCGGCACGGAACGCAACGATATAATGAAATACGAAACGAAAACGATACGATATAATACGATACGGTACGAAACGATACGATAAAATGTCGATGACGAACCCCCTGAGAGGGACAAATCCGCGATACTCGGTGGCAGCTGGCGTCCAGCAATGAAACACGAGAAAAGTACACAAGCTTTCTACAGCAAATCGGTAACGAGATCACCGTCGCCCTACGATATCCAGAAAATTACATCAGCTGCTTTCAGGAAGAATAGTATGGTTACCTGAGCGACGGTTTACAATTAGTCGGCGACAGCGGCGGTGTTCTAGATGGGTCGTCTCTTCGTGGTAGTCGGAATGAGTTATTCCCGCGCCGCCGCTAATCGTATGTTAGCACGATATTTATTCCGACTAATTTCAGAATAATGACGGCGAGGAATCCTGATGACAAAATGGCGAACAACCTCCCAGGCTGCAGACTGGGGAACGGAAATATTTTCAGAAACGCTGACAAGAAGACAATACCGTTATCATCGGATTCTGGATCAAGATTCGTTTAACGGGTGAAATAAAAACGAGAGCCTTGTGTACGAGTGTAGTTGTGAAAAAAAAAAGAATAAATGTTTATTGCATATGTTAGTGTGTGCGTGTGTGTGTTTGCGCGAAGCGCGGCGCGTGTTACAGTTTCGCTGTGCGAAGATTGTATTATAAATGTCCGCGCGATTGTATTGTGCGAATGTATGCATGGATGTATTTTACACGGAGATTGTATACAAGCTTTGATTATATGTGCAGGTGACGAGGCGGAATGCAAGCGCAGCAGTTTCTTATAAAAGAAAACGTAATGATTTCGCTGTTTCGATGCGCTGTTACATATATCGCGCGTGTTTATGTTCGGACGCGGTGAATGACCGCGCGCGTCGCATTTTTTTATGCACATGTCTGGGCGACTTGTCTAGCCCCGTTTTTATATGCGTATTTCTTTTCGCACGTGATTCTGCAAATCGCCGGGTTTATTCGCCGTACGTATTTATTCTCGAAATACAAAAGTAATTCCCGGTATAGATGGGAAGTTTCCCAGGAACGCTGTGCCGACGAGATATGCTCGTCCGAGGTAGCTCTCCTCTCTGCCTCGTGATAAGATGCACAAGCGTTTAGGTGGTTGGATGTTAGACCGTTTACCGAGATCCCTCGGTCAAACCAGAGTGCACTCGGGTTTGTGTGGTCGAAAAAAGTGGCTGAATTGCCGGATTCTGATCGAGAGTTTTCGATAGAAGAAGAGTGCTCTCTATCTCCGTTCTAATACTTGGCTTTTTTAGGAGCAGTTTAGGTTTTGCGAGACGTTTCACTTGCGTGAGCAGAATCGGAAAAGGTGATTAGATTGCCGAGTATACCCTTTTTATACCGACTAATTACCCGCATCGGTGCGCGGCGGTATTACTCCTTCCGAACGGGTTTCGGGAAAACGGTACGATCGGGCCCGTTCGGAGAGGTTCGGGTGTTGCACCGAGCACCGGCTTTCGCCAGTCGGCGGTTCGGGACCCATCGGCAATCTTCGGCGGTAATTGGCTCAATTAGCTTAAGGGCTTAACGCCGTTCGAGATGTTTTTTGTAACGTTTAAAATGTAAGCGCATCGCGCTCCTGTCCTTACCCGACGGATATTTTGCTGGGCGGCAGCTTCCGGCGGCTCGCATGCCGGGTAAAAGATGCAATTACAGAATGCACGGGGTGCATCGTTACAGGATAATCGAAGTCCCCTCTCCCTCAAGCGCGAGGGACGATCCCGCGCACGCTCCCTTCCCTCGGCGGAGTCACCGTGACGGAGCTTAAAAGCATCACGTCACAATATATGCGTACAGGGTGTCCAAAAAGTTCCGATACAGCTGAATAACTCCCAAGATAAAGTATTTCCCAAAAATGTTAAGGTCATTCTTGTAGTAATTTTCAACGGAATTCAATGGTGACCTTGGTTTTGACCTTGACGATGACCTTCAAGATTATTCAAGGTCAACTTTATTTTTAAACAGAAACCCCCTTTTTTGATGTCGGAATCGAAAGAGCGGGAAATTTTACGTCTAAAAATGTTCTCAGTTCATAGGTCAGGTGTGACCTTGACGGTCACTGAAAGGTCATTTAAACTTGAACAGGGTCTGGATACCTCTGAGAAGCGTAGCTTCTGGAAATGATTCAAATTTACCTTAGTAATTTATTTGAACAAAGTACATTCAAAGTAGTAATCTCAGACTTGCTCAAGTTTTTTTCCCATTAGAATATTAGATTTACTTTTAGCGTTATCCAGGAACAACGACGTGGACGTAATAAATTTTGTTCCCTTTGGGGTGCTTGATTATCGTGAGTCTCCTTGCCTTTCACTACTTGGGGTGCTTGATTATCGTGAGTCTCCTTGCCTGTCACGTTTAGTCATAGCCAATAGGATGCACAACATCTTTAACGCAAATGCTCAAACTGCTCTCCGTTCACTTCTTGACAGTAAGCCAACCGTTGATAGAAAGCGCTAACAGCATTTTCAATAATTTCGATGGGAATTAAAGCTGATTCATCTACTATTCTTTGTTGCAATTCTGCTAAATTTTGAGGTTTTGTTCTATAGACTCGATCTTTTAGATAGCCCCCAAAAAATAATCTAGAGTGTCAAGTCAGGTGATCTAGCTGGCCATTCAATTGTCTCTACGTCCTATCCACCGATCACACCGAAACACTGTATCTAAGTAAGCGCGAATATCTTGTCCGTAATGAGGCGCAGCGTCATCCTACTGGAACCATATGTCCTCAAAGTTGTCTCCAGCAATTTCTCTTATTGCAGGAACTATTTGATTCCGTAGCATGTCCTCATACTTTTCAGCAGTCAAATTTACCATCAATAAAAAACGGTCCTATTATTCTGTTGTTGAGTATTCCAGCCCAAACGTTTAATTTCTGTGGATATTGAGATTTGCCTTCTCGTAGCCAATGAAGATTTGTATCTGCCCAATACCTACAATTATGCCTATTTAAAGTGCCGTCTAGTTTAAATGTTGCTTCATCTGAAAAGACAATATTTGATGGAAAGTTGATATTTTCATCTATGCGTGCCATCATATCCGTAGAAAACTCAATACGGCGATCAAAATCATCTTCATTTAACTTGTGAACAAGTACCACTTTAAACGGATGAAACTTCGCTTTCTTTAGTATGTTATGAACAGACGATTTACTTATTTCATGCTCTTGAGCAGCCCTACGGATGAAAATATGGATCTTCGGTGAATGATAATAAAACATCCAATGATTTCTCTTCATTTCCTCCTGACCTTGGTCTCCTTGATCTAGGTAGATTTCTTACAGTGCTTATATCATTAAACCATCTAACAGTTCATTGAACAGTTGTAACGATGCACCTTCTGCACGTTACGACATTCCCGGCATGCGATCCGCTGGAAGCTGCCGCCCGGCAGAACATCCGCCGGGCAGAGGCAAGGACGCGATGTTAAATGATATTTTTTAAACGCCTAGCACAAACCGTATACGGCTTTAAGCTGTTAAGCTAAATTAACCGCAAGTAACCGAGCGTCGCCGAAGCGGCCCGATTCGGCGACCGGCGAAAATCCGCGTTCGGCGCACCTCTCGAACCCCTCCGAGCGGGCCGTTCCATTTTCCCGAAACCCGTTCGGAAGGGGTAAATCCGCCGCGCGCCGACGTGAATAATTAGCTGGTATAAAAAGGCCGAATTAAGCACCTTTCCCAATCCGCTCACGCAAGTAAAAAGATCCGAGAAAAGACTAGACCGCTCCACAGAATTAGCCAACGATCAAGATCCGAAGAGCGCACTCTTTCTCCATCGAGCACTCTCGATTCTTGATTCCGGCTCCTTCCATCTGAACATCTTCTTCTGACCGAGAGAAACGGAATTAGAATGCACTCCGATTCGATCGAGAGATCTCGATATCGGTCCGACCGCCTAAACGCCGGTGCATACACCTCGGGGTAGAGAGGAGAGCTACCTCGGACGAGAATTCTCGTCGGCACGACGTTCCCGGAATTTCTTATTCCTTGTTAGGAAATACTCGCGAATTTCCAAGAACCGTGCGCTTATCACCTTCGTAAAAACGGGGCTAGACCGAAAGCCTAGACGAGTGACAAAAACGCGAGCCACACTACGTCAAACGATCATTGACCGCACCGTTTGTAAACACATGCGGTATATACGCATTCCAACGTGCGAACCCGCGAGAAATATTAAAGCGCAAGTAATCTGTAAATCGCGACCGTGTATCACTGCGTCCTGCTCGACATATCTTGCGCGCATACAACAGACATTATACGTGCGTCGCTGCATCATACCGTTGCACCCTACACACAAACATTCGAACATTTCTTTTGTACATTTACATGAATAAAGATTCATTTTTATTTTCTACCGAAATAACCGCGCGTAATCTTTGAGCTTGCCTAACCGAACCGAATCCTGATCCCGGCTGCAGTTATCCGCCGGCGAGCGCGGAATCAGCCTGTGACACAGTGCTGTAATTCCAATCATTCCAACCCTAAATGTTTCTTTGAAAATATTTTGTCCTCCCTATAAGATCGCGTCACCGCACTCCAGCCTCTCATCATGAGAAGTGATATTCTTTCTCTTTCAGTAAGATGTTACATTTTGACTAATAGTATGAACCAGCCAGTAATTAAACTCCGACCAGCAAATAGATATTTCAAACGAAAATTAAAGTCTTTAAAAAGAAAATTCAAATTATATTCTGATATTTTTATCTAAAAGCTCTACTAGTTCTTTATTTGTAAACTTCTGCACTTCAGACTGATATCATTTTTTTTCTTGTATACAAAAAAAGTTTTTAGATTTGATGTTTGTTTATATACCAGTCCAATGTGACGTTCAAAATTGCAACGTGTAACGATGCACCCCGCTATGCATCGTTTCCCGGCGAACACCAGCCGGAAGCTACCACCCGACGATCACTGGTCGGGCAAGGGCAAGGGTAAAATTGTGTGCCCACATTTTTATAACTTAGAAAAAGAACCAGGTAGGAAACAGACTCCGACAGAACACTGTCGGCTGGGAGCCGCTGTTGAGAACCGCATGCGGCCGAACACCGCCGTCGGTCGACGTTTGAGAACTCGTAGCCGGCACCTCGAACTCCGCTTGACGCACCCGATTCGAACCGATTGTCTTACCGGCGTCAGGTGGGGGTAATTACCGAATATGCCGGCGCGGGTGATTTGCGCGATTTAAAAAGGGCTTTCGGCGGCAAGTAAGATCAGATCCTTTCGATCCTCTGAGCAAACGAAAGCAAGTCAGAAAGTAAGCCTAGCAAGCGAAGAAATCCTTAGCGAATCTAAAAAAGTCAGAGATAGTGAGAACGCTGTCTCCGCCGATTGATATCGGCACTTTAAAAGATCGCACTACAACCGAGATCCAAACCAGGCACCGCGTCTTTTCTCGAGGTGGAACGAGAGCTGCCTCTGACGTTTGATAGTGTCGCGACGCCTTCCTCCATCCCGCTTCCATCCAAGGGGGGAAATAAAATTAAATACACGCGGCCGCGTCATACTCACTGCTATCGTGATAGCATTAGGAAATTCCGCACAGCTGAGCGCACAAGAAACGCGACAAAAAGCCGGCCGCCGGGCCACAAAAATTCGCCGTGCAGCGCGTATCGCACGGAAAAGCGAATTATATTGTATTTCACCGGAAGCGGGCAATTATAATTGTAATTTACCACAAACCACGATTCCGACGCCCGCAATCATTATAATTATATAACGTTCGCTTAATTTCGCGCCGCGAACCAGCATATAATTCCAACGATTCTAACTACTCATAACGATTAATCGAATCGACGCGCGCGCGATCACACACACACACACACACACACACACACACATTGTACACAACATAATAAATACACGTGCAGTTTTTTTTTATAACTCGGATCTTTTCTTTCTTCCCTATATATACAAGGTGATTCAAAATAACCCCTGTGTCCCTGAAATGACATATTATTATTGAGACAATTCTAAGACGATTTTTCCTTTTACAAAATTTCGTCCGAAGCTTAGTTTTCGAATTATTAAAGAAAGTAGTTAACGCATGACGGGTCGGGTACAAGAGGTAGGCAGGGGCGACGCGATTCACAGTCAGCCGCGGGCGCTTATGCGGGGCGCCTGCTGCGATCAACTGATCGCTGCACATGCACAGACACACATGCGAACACATACATTCTCTGTCTGTCTGTCTGTCTCTCTCTCTCTCTCTCTCTCTTTCATTCACTCACTTACCTGTAATTTTTTTTTACGAGAGAGGGGAAAATGCATTTTATGCATATTCACCGGTCGATCCAGTGAGTTATGTGGGACTCGAGTACCAAGTCAAATTACCAACTCGGTACTCCCTACCCACTAAAAGCCCCTCTCTTTTTATGAATTTTCTTTGACACACTGTCCCTCTGTCTTTCCCGAGATCTGTTTTCACATAACGTCAAAAAATAGTTATTATTACCTTGTTCGATGATTTTTGATGTATTGCTGTAATTGCTTGAAGGAGAAATAAATTTTCCGATAGATCGTACGTTCTCAAATTTAACGTAGATATCACGTTTCACAAGGCAGAAATCCACACTAAATTATTAACTGAAAATTTTTCTTCTTTCATGAATTGCATTCTTTTATAAACTTTAACGTAATCACATTTATTTACTTACTCGATGAGACGAGAAAAAATTACAGGTAAGTGAGCGAATGAAAGAGAGAGAGAGAGAGAGAGAGAGAGAGAGAGAGAGAGAGAGAGAGAGAGAGAGAGAGAGAGAGAGAGAGAGAGAGAGAGAGAGAGAGAGAGAGAGAGAGAGAGAGAGGGAGAGAGAGAGAGAGAGAGAGAGAGAGAGAGAGAGAGAGAGAGAGAGAGAGAGAGAGAGAGAGAGAGACAGACAGACAGACAGACAGACAGAGAATGTATGTGTTCGCATGTGTGTCTGTGCATGTGCAGCGATCAGTTGATCGCAGCAGGCGCCCCGCATAAGCGCCCGCGGCTGACTGTGAATTGCGTCGCCCCTGCCTACCTCTTGTACCCGACCCGTCATGCGTCAACTATTTTCTTTAATAATTCGAAAACTAAGCTTCGGACGAAATTTTGCAAAAGGAAAAATCGTCTTAGAATTGTCTCAATAATATGTCATTTCAGGGGTTATTTTGAATCACCCTGTATATCCGACGATTCCTAAAAACGGACGGCTATCCGCTCGAAAATTAAACAGTCCGACTCGCGGGAAAAACGGAATTTACAAACGTTATTTCATGATTTTTTTTGTTTTTTTTTTTTGGAGAAGAAAATTAAATACCATAATAATGATTTTTTAAAATGTTATGTAGGCATGGCCCAAAGGGAAAAGAATTGTGTTTTAATTTTGTTCAAATAAATTACTAAGGTAAGTTTGAATCATTTTCAGAAACTACGCTTCTCAAGGGTATCCAGATCTTGTTCAAGTTTAAATGACCTTTCAGTGACCGTCAAGATCACACCTGATCTATGAACCGAGAACAGTTTTTTTGCCGAGAGCAGAGTTTTTTGGACGTAAAATTTCCCGCTCTTTCGATTACCGACATCAAAAAAGGGGGTTTCTGTTTAAAAAAATAAAGTTGACCTTGAATAATCTTGAAGGTCATCGTCAAGGTCAAAACCAAAGTCACCATTGAATTCCGTTGAAAATTACTACAAGAATGACCTTAACATTTTTGGGAAATACTTTATCTTGGGAGTTATTCAGCTGTATCGGAACTTTTTGGCCATCTTGTATATATATATATATATATATATATGTATATATATATATATATATATATATATATATATATATATACAGGGTGAGTTTTAATGGTTGTGTCAATCTTTTTATCATGCGGGAGATTACCGACCGCAATTGTAATAAATTGATCGATACATAGATGTCAGATAACTGGATCGACCGTATCGAAGGCCACAATATAATGTGTACAATTAAAGCAAGTTAAAAGCTGAAATTACATATGAATATATTTTTATTATTAAAGCTACGTATTTTATTATTATTGTTATTATTATTCTTCTTCTTTTTCTTATTATTATTATTAAAGCTACGCATACATATTCGATATATTAAAACAGTAAGAATACATATTTAAAAATTTAGTTCAAATTTAACATTTTAACTTTTCATGTAAAACTTTATTTCAAATTCCGCATTTATTTTTATGGTTTTTTTATTATTATTTATATGCTAAAAATACGCAGCAAAAAATTTTCTTCCTTCTTAAAATAAAATTACGCAATTGTTTATAAGAATGTATTTCTCATGGAACAATTGCGTAATTTTATTTTAAGAAGGAAGAAACGTTACGTATCTTTAGTATATAAAACAATAATAAAAATTTATCATAAAAATAAATGTGGAATTTGAAATAAAGTTTTAGATAAAAAAAGTTAAAGTGTTGAACTGAATTTTTAAATATGTATTTTTTTCGCTTTAATATAATATATCAAATATGTATAATAATAAATCCATAATTTGATCACAGCTTTTAATTTGCTTATTGTACACATTATATTCAAGCCTTCGATACGATCGATTCAAATAACTGAAATATATCCTTATGGAACAATGGCGTATTTTTATTTTAATAAAAAATTATCATAAAAATAAATGCGGATTGAAATAAAGTTAATAGTTAGATTTCCACGCCACCCTTGAGGTCCCACTAATGGCGCGTTAGGTTTTTTTAAATTGGACCTTCGCCTGGAGCCATATTATACCACATTAATGATTATAGTACATCAGTATATTATAATACATTTTTTGGTATGTAAGGCTCAAACAGTTATATTGAAGTCATATTACGTAAAAGCACATGCAGATGAAGAAATTACATCAACATGTGATCGTGCGTAATATGTCAACAATTTAACTTATTTTTACTTCAGTATGTGCTCGAAGTGACCTCCTTCCATCCTCTCACAAAATATAGCTCTCTTCAAGATTGCGCTACGTACCCGGCGCAAGATTTGTAGACTTATTGTACGGCAAGCTCGTACAATTCTGTCCTTCAAATCTTCAACGCTAACAGGTTGCGTTGCGTATACTTGTTGCTTAAGATGACCCTACAGAAAAAAATCTAAAGGTGTAAGGTCTGGTGGCGGCCATTCATGGGGACCACGAAGACCGATCCAATGATTACCAAATTTAATAATTCTTTAATTTTTTAATTAAATCTATTTAATAATTTTCTTGTCAATTTGGCAGTGTGTGCAGGATGGCCATCCTGCTGGAACCACATGTTAACACGTGATTCCAGTGGCACCTCATCCAACAAATTGACAAGTTCATTTCTAAGAAACCTTCGGTACTCTTTACCATCAATCTTGCCATCAATAAAATGTGGCCCAATAATGTGGTCTCCAAGAGTACCAGCTCAAACGTTCACCGACCATCTGACTTGAGTATGCGCTTGCTGCATCCAGTGAGGATTCTCAGTGGCCCAATGTAAGTTATGGCAGTTGACATTACCATTATTATGAAAAATACATTCATCAGAAAATAGAATATATTTGGAAAAATGAAAATTTTCCTCACATTAAGGAATTTTCCTTACATTAAGGAGCCACTGACAATATCTTAATCTGCGAGCTTTATCATTAATATGCAACTCCTGAGTCAAGGTAATTTTGTAGGGATGAAAATGAGCCGATTTTAAAGCCTTACATATTGTTGTCTGGCTAACTTCTTGATGTCGCGCGACGACCTGCGTACTTATATTTGGATTGTTAATAACCGCTTCTATTATTTGCACATTGTTTATGCGTAGTGTTCGTCCTGAAGAAAAGCAATAGAAATAATGATAAAATATTTAAATGATACAATATTTAAAATTGTATTGTTTGAAAATCTTATAAAAAAGTATTATATATATATATCTAGAGACTTAATAAGTCTAAATTGTCCATATCTCCGCAGTCTCGATTCCAGCCTCATAAAAAATTGATAATAAGGCTGTTTTCCTCCATATCCTGTGCAGGATATTTCTCTGCATAAATTCTTGCAGCTTCTCGCGGTCATCGGTCGCACTTCTCATAAATTGAGATCATGTCGTACATCTCGTTATTTGTAAAATTATACGCTATGTTTACGATATGCTTTTTGTTGTACGCTCTCGTATCACACGAAATATTGTTATAAAATACAAATGATAAAATACTTGCTAAGATTGCTAGGATACAGAAACAATTAAAGATTGACATATTTATGCAACCAATGATCATGGGAAGCTGCAAAAGCGACTGCGAATAGTTTAAACCTATTAATCCCGTAGTAACATATTTATTTATAAAATTTTTTAGTAATATAATTTTAAATATTCCTTCTTTTTATTATTTTTTTTATCGCTCTTCATACAAGATGAGCATCAGGCATCAAATCATACAAATAATAGAAATAATTACTGATTATACAATTATTAAAACACGAGTCTTCACGCAATATCAAGGAATTTACTAGACAACAATTGTTTGAGCCTTACATACCAAAAAATGTATTACAATACTAATGTATTATAATCATTAATGTAGTATAATATGGTTGCAAGCGAAGATCTATCTTAAAAAAATCTAACGCCATTAATAAAACCTCAAGGGTGGTGTGGAAATCCACTATTAACTTTATTTCAATCCGCATTTATTTTTATGATAATTTTTTATTAAAATAAAAATACGCGATTTCATAAGGATATATTTCAGTTATTTGGATCGATTGTATCGAAAACCTGAATGTGTACAATAAGCAAATTAAAAGCTGTGATCAAATTATGGATTTATTATTATACATATTTGATACATTAAAGCGGAAAAAATACATATTTAAAAATTCAGTTCAACAATTTAACATTTTAACTTTTTATCTAAAACTTTATTTTAAATTCCGCATTTATTTTTATGATAAATTTTTATTATTATTTTATACACTAAAGATATGTAGCGTTTCTTCTTTCTTGAAATAAAATTACGCAATTGTTCCATGAGAAATACATTCTTATAAACAATTGCGTAATTTTATTTTAAGAAGGAAGAAAATTTTTTGCTGCGTATTTTTAGCATATAAATAATAATAAAAATTTACCATAAAAATAAATGCGGAATTTGAAATAAAGTTTTACATGAAAAGTTAAAATGTTAAATTTGAACTAAATTTTTAAATATGTATTCTTACTGTTTTAATATATCGAATATGTATGCGTAGCTTTAATAATAATAATAAGAAAAAGAAGAAGAATAATAATAACAATAATAATAAAATAATAAAATACGTAGCTTTAATAGTAAAAATATATTCATACTACGTAATTTCAGCTTCTAACTTGCTTTAATTGTACACATTATATTGCCTTCGATATGGTCGATCCAATTATCTATGTATCGATCAATTTATTACAATTACGGTCGGTAATCTCCCGCATGATAAAAAGATTGACACAACCATTAAAACTCACCCTGTATATATATATATATATATATATATATATATATATATATATATTATTACACGCACGCCCGAGTCGTTACGCCCCTGCCGTTGTTCGGTTTCCGTTGACAAGAAGATTGTTTGTCAACAACAACTGTCAGCTGAATTTGAAACCAGTTGTCAAGCTGTGCGGACGCGTTTTCTTTCGAGCCGATCCTTTGTGTTATTTCTGCTTTTATCCTGTGTTATTAACGTTATCATTTATGTTGTTGAGTTGCATTAAAGTTCTTTTGCTTCTTTAAAGCCAGGTCTGCAATGGCCGTAGCATAAGGTTGTAAAGACCGTAAGATGTAATGTAAGGATATACTTCCGTTAAAATAGGTTGTAAGAGTAAAGTTGTAAGTAAAAGGATTTATTTCAAGCCCGTCTACAATGACCGTAATAGTAGAGCTTTAGATGTGTTTTTGATTAAATAAATTGTAAACATTTAAAAGTAAAGTCATAATAGCGAAATGAAAATTTTTTATTTCTTGCGTTCTACGACTTATGTCGGACCAATCAGAACAAAGCACTGATCTTTAACTAACTGGATAAACTATGATGTGTTCCGAAATTCATTGCCAATGTTGAAAATATATATAGAACTTCAGCATTGGCAGTGACATTGGAACGCATCTTATATTTTTTGACTGAATTGAAAGCTCACTCAGTGCCTCTGAATGTTCAATAATAAATCAGCCGCGCTGTTCAAACTCGATTGCCAGGACAATTTCTAGTTGTTATCCATTTATTCTAATTAAAATGTCAGGAGAAGAAAAATTTGAGCTTGAATTTGAAGAATTAGATGATAAGGAACTTATCATCTGTGTGAAAGCTAACCCCTTGTTATATGATAAATCGGAAAAACTGTATAATAATAATGAAATGAAAAAGATGGTTTGGAATAATATTGGTGATAGTTTGACTAACAAGAAATCAGGTATGTAATTAAAAGAAAATATTTGCAAAATGACTGTATAAAATTCATGAAAGTGATAAATGAGGTTATGTTAGGTACTGAGGCTGAACATAGATTTTATCAATTACGACAGCGGTTTGGGAGTGAAAGAAGAAAAGTTATTCAATCTGCACCTCGATTAGGTGCTGGAGCTAATCAATCAACCTATACACCTTAATGGAATTTTTACAATGAATTAATGTTCTGGCAGATGTGATAAAACCTAGAAAGTAAACCAATTTTTTAATTTTAATTTACATTATTTCTATTTTTTTCATTATTAATTCTTGTTACTTTTTTAATAGAACTACTTCAAACTATATAAAGAAACGTCCAACCTTTCAAACAATACAAGTGAATTTGCCTACATCTCTGCCTTCAACTTCCATATCAAAATCCTCATCTATATCAAATTTGTGGAACGAAGACTTGACTGGTAAACATTGCTGTTTTATAAATTTGTTTATCTTTAATTTTGATATGGAAGAAGAAAAATTGATTTAAGAATTTTGGCATTTTTCTTGTTCTTTATATTACATTATTTTATTTAATATATTTTCTTATTTTAGGTGATGCTAATGAATGTTCAAGTATGTCTGAATCTTCACTACCTTCGAAATCTTCTAAACTATTTTTTGGAAGTTCTTCGTTTTCAACATCTGACTGTGGAATATCTCCTGTAGAACGAATGCGACAAACTTTTAAAACCTGTGGAAAGCGTGTTTCAGAATCAGATAACTGGAGCAAACGAAAAAAAAGCAAGATTTGGATGCTTTTAATAAATCAATATTCGAGCAATCAGAAACTTTAAATACTTTAGCACAAAAAGTAGGAGACGCACTTTCATATGGTCAACGATCTCCATCTCATGTTACAGAACTTTCAAATTCACTCCGTCCTGATGCGAAAGCTATGCTAACCACTATAGGTTTTGCTCTGCAAAAGCTTCCTGAGTCGAAACATTTGGATCTCCTAATCATGCAGTTTATAAAACAATATACTGAAAGTAATGTAACAATATAATGAGGATAATAAGTTCAAACAAAGATTCTTGTTTTATCTGAGATATTTTTCGTTAAAAAAATTATATACTACTCAGACAAATTATTTTTTTGCGCCTTATTTGCAAAATCTTATATAAGAATTTAAGTCACTTTTAATATAAAATAATTTTAAATAGTTTATTTTTTAAAGAGTTGCCTCAAATTATAGAAAAAGTTTATTTTTTAAACAGTTTTTAAAATTATGAAGAAAGTTTATTTTTTAGAATTGCTTTAAATTATTGTTGTATATGAGATTATGAGGCAGGAGAATTTTAATAAGTATTTCGCACTATCTTCACTATAAACCAAGTATATTTCAGACATAAGTCTGTTTGGAGTTACAATTGCCGGAGCAGATGTGTGTATCAGCCGTGGCTCGCGAGAGAAGAGCGCGAGCCGCGCCGAGCGCTCTTCGGAGCGCGCAAACATTAGTCATCGTATTCGCGTTTCCAACGCGCGCATATCCGTAGATCGTCGCGCGTAATACGGATCAATATTTCTTTTCTCCTATAAATATAAATGAAAATAGGTATCTCTCAACATCCTCTCTTGTAAAAAAAAAATATATACTACTAATATACTATTGAAAATAATACTAACAGTCTTTCGGATATAATATGTGTATACGATGACATATATCTATATGTAACTATTTTCCTATAAATTCAGCTAGTATCTCGGCCTTCTTCTTGATCTACTAGAGCGTTGTGGTGTTTGCTGAATCGGTTCAGCTTCTTGGCGTTGTTCAGTTTGTTGGAGAGCAGGGGCATCCATTTGTATTTCGTTCGGAGGTTGTATATTCTCTGCTGGTGGATCATTGTTCTGATTTTCTTTATCTATTTCAGGTACGTTCCAATAAAAATTATCGTTTTAAGCATTATTTACTATAGGAGTGTTTTCCCCAATACGACGTATTTGATTAGCATGTCTTGTCCAGGAACGATCATCATCTAATTTAATTTTGTAATGTAATTTTCTTAAGTTTCCGATAATTTTACCGAATTTCCATTTTTCTCGCCCTGCGTAATTTCGGCAAGCTACTCTTTCGTCGTTTTCAAACAAATTTCCAGTTGTATTTTTATTCGCTTTATTTTCCTCCATAGGACGAATTAAATCTAGTCTAGTATAAAGTTTTCTTCCTAAAAACATCTCTGCTGGAGATTTGTTTGATGCGTGTGACATTGATCTATATTGCAGTAATAATTTATTTAAGGTAACGTCGACGTTTCTAGGATTACAATTCATGCGTTTTAATGATTGTTTTAAGGTTTGTACGAAGCGTTTTAAGGTTTGTTCGGCTTGGCCGTTTGTCGCTGGGTTATATGGGGACGTTAATTTGTGTCTAATGCCGTTTTGTTTCAAGAATAATTGAAAATCGTGCGAGGTAAATGTTCTTCCATTGTCTGTTACAATGACTTGTGGTAGACCATATGCAGCGAAAATTTGTTTACATTTTTCAATTGTTGACATAGTAGTAATATCTGACATGATGTGTGCCTCAGGCCATTTGGAATAAGCGTCAATTAGAATTAGGAACATTTTTCCTAAAAAAGGTCCCGCAAAATCAATGTGAATTCTTTGCATTGGAGCTGAAGTCGGCTGCCAATTATGTACTTCTACTTTAGGCGGATTATTTTTATGTGTATTGCAATTTGCACAGTTTTTGGCTAGAGTCTCGATATCTTTATCAATCCCCTGCCACCAACAGTAGCCGCTAAGTTTTTCATTTTCACTCCGAAATGGCCTGAGTGTAGTTCCTCTAAAATTTTAGCACGCAACGCTTTCGGAATAACGACTTTGTGTCGTCGCATAATGACGCCGTTCTGTAAGATAAATTCTGCTTGTTCTACATTAAAATGTTTTATCTTATTGATCTGAATTCCTGTTTGTAGTGTCTGTAATAACTCTTTCTGTATCTTTGATTGTTTCTCTAGCAATTTGGGCCGCTGTAATCGGAAGCGTTTATGGTTTCGACTTGGAATGCGTCGACTACGTCGACGGCAGCTTCTTAGATTGGAACGGGAAGTCTTGATAGGCAGTCCGCGTTTGCATGCTTTTCCGATTTCCGGTATTGTATTTCATAATTAAATCCTTGTAAAAATATAGCGTAATGTTACATGCGCATTGCCGTGTATATTGGTAAACTCGCAGTAGGCGAAAATATTTGAATTAGCGGACGATGGTCTGTAACTAGTGTAAATTTTCTTCCGTATAAGTATTGAACAAATTTTTTTATTCCGAAAATAATTGTGTATGTTTCTTTATCTATTTGCGAATACTTTCGCTGAGTTTCTGAGAGTGTTTGTGACGTGTATTGGATAACCCGTTCTGTTCCGTTTGGAAAACGGTGGGAAAGGACTGCGCTTACCCTATATGAACTAGCGTCCGTAGCTAATACAAATAGTAGTCTAGAAACGAAGTGTACTAAAACCTGTTTACTCGTAAAAGATTCTTTCGCGCTACAAAAAGCTGCCTCGCATTCTTTCGACCAAAAAAATGGAGTATTTTTACGTAATAGCTTATTGAGCGGAAATAGAATCGAACTTAGGTTTTATATAAAACGCCCGTAGTAATTGATCATGCACGTGAAAGCTCCAATTTCCGAAATGTTTGTCGGTCGCGGCATTTGTCTAATTGCCTCAAATCTTCTGCTCTTCTTTATGGATACCATTTTTATCTATAACACATCCGCAATAGTTAACTCTATCCAAAAAGGAGATTGATTTATCAACATTTAAACGTACGTTGTAATGATTTAGCCTTTTTAATACTTCTTCTAATCTAGTTAGATGTATTGTATTCGTTTCACCCGTAATCATATATCGTCAAAGAAAATCGCTATTCCCGGAATACCTTGTAAGATATTTTCTATCTCTCTCTGCCATATGGTTGGTCCGGATGCAATACCGTACATCAATCTGTTTACTTTATATAATCCTTTACATGTACTGATTGTTAGCAATTCGCGGTCTTCCGGCGCAACTTCTAATTGTAAATATGCCTGTTCTAGGTCTAATTTCGAAAATTTCTTTCCATTAGCTAATTTTGAAAATAATTCGTCTATTGTAGGAAACGGGTGGTCATCAACTAATAATTGAGAATTTAACGTAACTTTGTAATCTCCGCATATCCGAACGTTACCGTTTTTTTTTCAATATCAGCACTATGGGAGTAGCCCATTTAGATATCGTGACTTTCTCGATTATTCCCGCGTTTTCTAATTTGTCTAATTCCTGTTCCACGAGAGGTAGTAATTTGAAAGGCACGGAGCGCGTTTTTACAAACACCGGTTCTGCGTCCGGTTTCAACAAAAGTTTAGCTTGAACTCCCTTTATTGCTGAATACTCTGAGGGTCGCGTATTATTGTATTTTTTAATAATAGCTTGTAATTTACTATTAGGGACATGCATTGAAATATTATCAATTGTCGCACTTGAAACTAAGAATTCAGATCCGTCGGATAACTGTCTAATCCATTCCCTACCAAGTAACGGCTTTCTAGAACTACCGACTATATACAAGTTAAGCTGTTTACATTTATTTTTATATTTGACCTTAACTGTTATGAAACCTTTGCTTCGCAAAATACGGCCGCAATACGAAATTAATTGTAATTGTGTATTGTGATAGCCACGGTCTTACATACAGGTCTGGAAACTCCGGTGGTGGGGGAGGTCTCACTTAGTGTGTCCGTTTTTCGGGAGTTCATGGCTTGCCTGCTAAGTTCGCTGCGATCTAGAAGTCGCATACGAGCGAGAGAGACAGAGATAAAAGGCAGTAGTCGGTCTCTCTCTAACATATGTCTCGTATTGCGACTTCTAGATCGAAGCAAACCTAGCAGGCAAACCGTAAACTCCCGAAAACGGACACACTAAGTGAGACCTCCCCCACCACTAAAAAAGGCCTGAGTTTCCAGACCTATATGTAAGACCGTGGTGACAGCAGAACCGCTGTCGACCTCAAACTTCATCGGTTTATCATTCAACAAGAGCGTAACGAGTAATTTATCTCGGTGATTTACGTGCTCTAAACTCAGGATTTCTTGTAGTTGATTTGCAGAGCCCTTCGAAAAGCAAACCCTTAGATGCCTCTGCTTTCCATAGCTGTGACAACGTACGTCCCTACTTAAAGAACACTTATTAGCTAAATGTGCTTTACCGCAACGATAACACTTTAGATTATTATTTTTCGAATAAATTTTTGAATTTGGATTATACTGATGATTGTTACAATTGTTCTTATTATACTTATCGCCCTTCGAACGCTTGTCTGGAGAATTTTTCTTAAGAGGTTTTTTCCCGCTCTCAATAGGTCCAGACTTGTCGAGGACGGTCCGGCATCCTTCATCTGCATCGAACTCTTTTCAGATAGCTCCATTGTGACGGCAGTTTTTACTGCCTTGTCGAAGTCCACGTCCTTTCTCTCCAGTAAACGAGCCTGAGCCTTTTTGTTTAATAAATCGAAGACGAATTTGTTGCGAAGAGCCGTCTTCAAGTAGTCTCCGAATTTACAATGGAGGCTTAATTTATGGAGAGCCGTCACGAATTGTTGAACTGACTCTCCCTCGCATTGTTTCCGTTGGTGAAAACGGTAATTTTCCGCTATTTCTAGCGGTACTGGCGCGTAGAATTCTTCAAGTTTCAGCACCAGCATGTCGTAAGGTTGAACGAAGGGGTCTGCCGGATCCAGCCTGTCGCAGAGCAGATCAAACGCCGAGACTCCCACATAGTGTAAAAGATAAGGCATTCTTGCGTCATCTTTTATGCCGAAAATCAGGAAATGCACCCTGCAGGCGCTGTACCCATCGCTTCCATGTAGTGGTTGATGGGTCGAAAGCCTCGATTGCGAAGGAACCGGGAATCGCTGGTCTCTCCTCACGAGCCGGCCATTTCCTAAGTTGTGCCATTTCCTAATCCGAATAACCGGCACACGTGTAAAGCTTTTAGAATGTTCTCACCCTATTTGCGGTGTACATGACGCGCACAACTTCGGGCAGAATTTCGGAGTAATTCGTCAATATTGTGCATATCCAGCCGATCCCATCCTCGTCGCCAAAATTGTTGTGTATGGGATTATGAGGCAGGAGAATTTTAATAAGTATTTCGCACTATCTTCACTATAAACCAAGTATATTTCAGACATAAGTCTGTTTAAAGTTACAATTGCCGGAGCAGATGTGTGTATTAACCGTGGCTCGCGAAAGAAGAGCGCGAGCCGCGCCGAGCGCTCTTCGGAGCGCGCAAACATTAGTCACAGTATTCGCGTTTCCAACGTGCGCATATCCGTAGATCGACGCGCGTAATACGGATCAAAATTTTTTTCTCTTATAAGTATAAATGAAAATAGGTATCTCTCAACAATTATGAAGAAAGTTTATTTTTTATGCTTTATGGAAAGCGTTATTTTATATATATTCTTTTAGTGCCTTATGTTTATCTTTATAACTAAGAATTTAATAATTACGAAAAATTCTTTTCTTTATCAATGTTATCTGTTCGTTTTCGATGAACTAACTTGCACGCTGCATTATTTCAGAGATTGTTTTTTGCTCGACATTAGAAAGAAAAAGAACCTGTGAACTAGTGCAGTCAGTGCAATTTAATTCATCGAAAACGAACAAACCTATAATAATTATTTTCTTGAGAGAATTACAATTTAAGGAAATTACATTTTTTTTTTCAGTATTTCTTTAGCATAGTTCTTTTATGTACTTTAATGATTGCTGATCTCAACTTTTACCAAAGTTTAAACTGTAAGACAATTCATGTTTTTAAATTATGTAACACATTTATGGAAAATATATATTTTAAAAAATAAATAAGTCTGTTTATAAAAAAAATATTTTATTTTTACCTATCCTATACATAAAACATTCAAATATTTTAGAATGAAAACATCAATGCAAAATAATTATAAATAATAAATAAAATATTATGTATGTAACTTTTTAATACTTAAGCCACTTGTCTCTGATTTAAGATGATAAAATGACATGTTATCTGCTCGCTATTGTCATTTACTTTACATTAATGGCAATTACATTATTAGCAAATAGACGACAATGATAATGACAATTTTGTTATTATACATTTAAGCAGGTGGATTGATGTTGAGTTCTTTAAATGCTCTTTGGAATTGCCAAGGTGCTTGAGCATTTTCAGTAGGTGACACAAAATATTCTTTTAAATAATTACGTAAACCTAAAGAAAGAGCTCCAGCTCTATTAGGTCCTATTCTTGATAATTCCTTAAAATATTATGCAACTCCTATAGCATGCCATCAATTTTTAAGATGTATTCCTTCATCATTCTGCACACATTCATGAGTGTAATATTGATTATTATTAGCATTCATAGCAAAATTATGCAAACAAACAAGCGCTTTACAAATGTTTTCTGCATTCTCTACTGAACAACATATTTTTCTGTGTAGAATTCTCCAACGAGAGGTAAGAATACCAAAAGTGTTTTCTATACATAATCGTGCTCGAGATAATTAAATACTCACTCCTCATTTGTCATCCTTGTTATTCTCCTTGGGAAAGGACGCATTAAATAGGGTTTCAAAGGGAAGGCTTTATCAGCCTCAACTATAACGTAAGGAAATGAAATATCTCTTCCTGGCAAAGGCGTAGGTTCTTTCTGATAAGTCTGCAGCATTGTTTTCTAAGTCAGCAGCCAAGTTCGTCTTATTCCATACGTCACCATCACTTATTGCCTACAAAGGAATCAGATTTCTCAGGTTGCGTTCCAATATTCACTGTCAGTATTGAAGTTCTATAATTTATGTCACATATATTATAGATTTTCAGTACTGGCAATGAATATTGGAACGCAGCCTTATAAGCAAGACATAATAATGCTACTTTGTATATAAAAATTTGTAAATAAAACATATTTACTGAATTGACCAATATCAACCCACGTAAATTTGTAGTTGGCATCACATAATGCCATAAGAACTATGCTAAAATATTTTTTATAATTAAAAAATTGAGACCCTGAGCATGGCGGTGCTTGTATCTTTATATGGCGACCGTCAAGTGCTCCTATGCAATTTGAAAATTCCCATTTCAAAAAGAACTCTTTGCTCTTTTTCTTCTATTCCTCAGCATTCAATGTAGGCAAAACAATAGGTTGAAGAGTTAACCATATAGCATGGCACACTTCTGGTATAATTTTATATACTGTTGATTTTCCCACACGATACTCCAAATGCTTACTCGCCGCACTATCTCCATGAGCAAGATACCTGTAAAAAGAAAAAAAAAATTTAAATGTGAATTAAGAAAATATATACACTAGGACCTCGATTTAGTAACTGCGGTGGGACCGGCACCGCATCACACTTGCATAAATCGAAGGCTGCGCACGCTCCACCCAAGCAGACTCTGCGCACTGACGTGGTCTCTTGCAGGATCATATCAGCAGCCACGTGTAAGGACGGGTTCCCCGATTTTGTTTTCGACATTTTTCAGTTAAAAATATTTTTTCAAAATTATACTTTCAATCTAATCGTGTATCTCTAAAATCATTAAATCAATTAGATTGAAATTTTACACTGTTCCCAGCTTCAGTATGATTAGATACTCTACACGTAGCGCACTACGCGCCTGAATGTATACGCCCGACGCTTCTCCCACCACGCTCGCCACCGATCGATATCGATCGCATAGTGGGGAGACTTCACTATATCGAAGTTTACTAAATAGAGGTCCTAGTGTAATACTATCATCAATTCTAGTTATTCACGTCAAGGTTATAGCCAGTCTTGTATCTGGTGACAATGATTTTCTAATGCTGCACTTTCTGAGATATGGAATTATTAACTCCAATAAATTTCGTACTGTTCAGGACTAAGTCGCGTATAGACAAAAAATTCTTCGTGATCATTTAATCTTATTTCGCGAAATAGGTTATACACGAAATCTTGTTGTCGTTTTCTTTTATTAACTGGTCTCACCCACCAACGCCTAATTACTCTCTGTGTCCGATAAGTTAAAACTTGCAATGTAATCTTTTGATATCATAATAAAATAAATAAAGTCAAAAGGCCTATTAAATTATTTAAATTCATTTTTTAGCAAGCACATGCATTCACCGATAACACAACAGATAATTTTTAAATTCTTTTTTTGATTGATCTGCCTTACACTTTACTGTCATTGTAAACAGCATAGTTTTAAGCATTAAAACTGTTCAACCTACAACTAAATATTACGGCCTTACAACCTTATGCTACGGCCATTGTAGACCTGGTTTAAAAATATTTATTTATTTCGTGCGACTCGCCGATCTCTCTGTAAGCACTTTTCGATATATATCGAAATCCTCGCTGCGGGCGTAACATTTTGGGAGCTCGTCCGGGATAGACCGGACTAGACGGACAATAGTGTTTAAAAGTGACGGACAACAGTTTAAAGAGTGATGGCATCAATAGCCGTGAAGAGGAGGAGGCGCGAGCAGTTTGAGCCGCTGTCGGAAGCGCGGGCGTCGGAAGAAGGAAATCGCCGCGATGCTTCGCCGACTCGATGAAATGATCCTGCTTCTTCGGGAAAGCTGATTACAGCCTTCTTTGCTACAGCTAAGTCGCTCCAATATTAAAAATGAGGCTAGATCGCACGCGTAGTATGTTAAATTTAATGTTTAAATGTTAAAAAAAAAATTTTGAATGAAGAAAGTGAAAATTAGGTCGGGCTCGGATGTATCTCGCTTAGAGGTAAATCTTCTTTAGAATTCTAAGATGGTAATACATATTTGTTGAGCTTTCCGATGTTTGTTAAAATAATGGTTGTCTTGATTCTTTGAAAGGAAGCTATTTTCGCATTTGGGGAATTGAAATGGTTGTACAATTCTCGAAGAATTTTGGGAGGGATTCCCAAATTCATTTTGTTTAAGGAATGGTTACAACCGAAGCCCGAAAAGAAAGTTTGGATAAAAAATAGTTTGAAGCACATGATAGGGATAAAGATGTTGTTAATTTCTCAGTTACTGCGCTTTCTTTTAATTTTATTCAACAGGAGAGTGTTTTCCTGGAAATGGAGAGCTGACGAGTCGAAAGATGGAGATTGAACAACGAAAATTTCCAAAGAGAAGACTACCTCGCTCACGGTTTTTGATCCGTGGTTTTCCCGTGGGCCGGAGAGCGAATGCCGAGGCAGGGACTTGCGGAGTCCTTTTAGGATGATGGATCCACGATAGATATCCCCCTCTTATCCGAAGAAAGTCACGGGAGGATAAAGACTGGAAAAGACCGGGAAGAAGAAAAAAGATGGCTGGAATGGAAGGCTGCCCTGGAGTCGATTCTTGAGAGCCTGGCCAGCTCTCTGGAAGAAATCGATTGGGAGCCTGTCCAGTGGATTGGGGCCTGGTCGGAACGATGCTCTGTAACCGGGAGCAGTAGCTCAAGGAGAGCAGGATATCGTTCGGGGTTCTTGGAAGTCCACAATGGTCATCTAGCCCCTCGCTGATTGTTGGGACGATAATCTTGAAGAGGAGGAGCAGTGTTACGCGCGCGCCCGAGTCGTTACGGCTGTCGTTGTCCGGTTCCCGTTGACAAGAAGATTGTTTGTCAACAACGACTGTCAGCTGAGTTTGGAGCCAGCTGTGCGAACGCGTTTTCTTTCGAACCGATCCTTTGTGCTTTTATCCTGTGTTATTAACGTTATCATTTGTGTTGTTGAGTTGCATTAAAGTTCTTTTGCTTCTTTAAAAGTACTTATTTATTTCGCACGACTCGCGAGCGGCCGATCTCTCTGTGCGCGCCCTTCGATATATATCGAAGTCTTTGCTGCGGGCATAACAATATACAGGGTGTCAGGAAATTTTTGACCTTTATGAAATAAGGAGATAGATGGCTCAAATTAAGAAGGACCTCTATTGTTTTGTGATTGTAGCAATAATTAACGAAAAATTAAATAAAGAAGATTGGCCAATGCGCGTGTCTAGAAGCACACGACAGCGAAAGCGGTCTGACTGTAACATAATGGCGGCCCGCGATAAAGCGGTGATTGGGAAGAGAGGAGCGATGAGTGTGTAAAGCCTCGTCTACAATAGTCGCAAGGATTGTTTACAATGGATCTGCAGCAACTATTAATTTTTCTGCAACTTTGCTCAGAATTTTTAAATTTATTATCCCTATATACCCGTTTGCTCAGTGAATCAAATAATAGAAGATGATGGGTGCGGCCAGTAAATAATGAAAAAAAACGGCGTGCTAAAGGCTTCCATTTAATCTATTTTCGTGAGCTAATAGAAACAGATCTCTCTGTCACTGAGATACTCCTCTAATTCCTGTTCACTCATTTTTAAATTAAAAAATAAAAACACAAATAAAAACGAAAATATACCGCGGATCAACTAGCAACACACGCGACTGTGCTGTGATTGGCTGATTTCTTGCGACATGCTTGTCGCAGTCGCAGAAAGTTGAAATTGGTTCAACTCCGTGCGACAAGAGTTCTTGCGACTGCGACACACTGCGACAGCCTACGACATTCGACACAGCCTGTGCGACTATTGTAGACAAAGCTTGCGACTATTGTAGACGAGGCTTTACAGTCAGGCCGGCTTCACCATCGTGTGCTTCTAGCCATGCGCATTGGCCGATCTTCTTTATTTAATTTTTCGTTAATTATTGCGACAATCACAAAACAATAGAGGTCTTTCCTTCTTAATTTGAGCCAATCTACCTCCTTACTTCATTAAGGTAAAAAATTTCCTGTATATATATATATATATATATATATATATAACAGGATGTTCCGCAACTACCGCTCAATATTTTAAAGGTAGATTCTCTGGCCAATTTAAAAACGATTTTTCCTAAGCGAAAATGTCGAAGCACTAATAGTTTTCGAGTTATAAATGATTGAAAATAAAGGGTTTTTCGCAAACTAAGCCTTATGGGAATAAAATATTAATAAAGTCACATTCTTTAAGTTAATTCTTTAAGTTAATTTTAGGTAGAGTTTACTTTAATAGAATTTTAATTTAAGGCTTAGTTAGAAAGATACATCATGACAAAAATTAGGAATATGCAAAAAATAATGATCTTCTTCGGCATTTTCGCTGAGGAAAAATCGTTTTTAAATTGGTCAGAGAATCTACTTTTAAAATATGGAGCGGTAGTTGCGGGACACCCTGTATATATATATATATATATATATATATATATAGTGTGTATATATAATAAATTGTTGTTATAAATTTAATATGTATTATTAATATTTTAAATATATATTATTAATTGTTTGAAACTCATAATGTTTTGCAAATTTCATATAATTTTTGATTTTTATAATAAACCGCAGCACAATTTTCTCATACATCTATATGTCTATTTCCCTATACTTTTTACATATTTAAAGAAATATAATGTACACATTTAGATTTATGAATATAGAGAAAAACATCATGCATGTATATAATTTTCTAAAATATTTGAAAACTGTTTTGTAATAGAAATAGATTTTTCAATTACTAAGGAGATACTATCCAAGATTACAGAATTAAAATAACGTTAAAAATAACGGTTAAATTCGTTACTGTAAAAATGTAACGACGTTACCATTATTGTTACAGACAGAAAAAAGTAACGATCGTTATCGAAAAAAAGTAATGGTAACGACATTACAAGTAACGCGTTACTTCCCAACTCTGTAAATATCAACAATAAAATCGTTTAATAAAAGTAACAATTGTGACACGAATACATCTTTGTTATAAATAGCTTTTTATAATGTTTATAGTTTTCGATTTATTATTTATGCTTATGTGCATTAATAATATATAATTAAATACACATGCATTTACAAGGATTCATTTTAGCCTGCAATTTACTGATGTTTTTATTTTCTTATTAACATGAAGTAAAGCAAAGTGTAAATTATATTCATAATAATATATAAATAATTATAATTAAATTATTTTATATTATAATCAAATATATAATTAAATTAAATGTAAATTATGTTCATAATTATAATATAAAAATAATTATAATTCAATTTTTTAATTCAATAATTATAATTCAATTATTATATTATATGAATAATTTTAATTATATTAAATGAGGAAGTATCTGCAATATATTTAACATTATGTTATTAATGTACTAAAAATGTATTATCTGATTTAAATTGTATTCTGATTTATTTTTAAAACTGTATTTGATTTGTTCTATATTTGTAACTTTATATGTTAATATTTATTAATTATATTATCTTAAATCAAGTTTTTATTATAGGTATAATATTATAGGTATAGATATAGCAGTAGTAGTAGTAATAGTAGAAATTTATTTGATCTTCTCAGAGTTACAAACTATTACACAGATTCTTATGCTAAACTTAACCTACTAACTTAACCTAAGCCTTATCCTAAGCCAGTGGGGGAGCTCGGGTGACGATGTTCTTCCGGTTCTCTCCGTCTATTCACTGCCCCATCCCCCTCCCCGCCCACACGCACACACACACACACGTCCTCGCCAAAAAGTGGACTTTCGCTTCCTCTTGCTCATCTTACATTCTTTCCCTCTTCGCTTCCGCCTCCACCCCCAACATCCATACACCATTCATACACCATTCATCCATCCACTCTTTCTCACTCATCCTTAACTCTCTCTCCCTCCCATATCCTCCCTTTCTTTTCCCCTGATCTAATTGCGCCGTCCTCTTTCCCTTTTCCCTCCTTCCCCAGTCCCCTTTCTCTCTCCAAATCTCTCATCCATTCCTCACCCTCCCCCTCCTCTCCCAGTATCTTACCTACATTCTCCTGCCAGCTCTCTCTTCTCCCTTCCCACTCCCTACAACCCTCCCATACGTGTTCCCACGTCTCTTCGCCCTCTCCACATAGCCTACATGTTCTCTTCGCCTCCTCCTCCCAGTATCTGCTTTCCCTTACTTCCCCTTCTAATCTATATTTCGCTACCCTCCTCCATCTACTCTCTCTCCATCCTTTTTTCAAGTAGCTTGGTATCCCCTCCCCTTTTACCTCTCTGTACCACCTATTATATCTCGCCCCCTCTATTCTCTCCCTCTTTTCTCTCTTCTGCATTCCTCTATCTCTTTCCTCCATTTCTCCATATCAACTCTCTTCCTCCTTCTCCTTCCTCTCTAGCATTCCAATCTCCAACCCCTTCTCCTCGAAGAAGTTTCTCCTGTCTTTCTCCTATCCCGAACTTGCTCCCCCTATCCTGCATCTCTCCCTTATTTCTTCCATATACCTTCTCGATATTTCACTCTCTTTCCCCTCCCTCAACCTCTTCTCCCAACTCCATGCCCTCCTGCTTGCTCTTGTCCTTAACTTCTCTCTCTGCAGTTCTTCCCTGACCATATAGCCTGGCGTCCTTCCCTCCACCCCCAACAACCATCTCAATATCTTTCCTCCACCCTTTCTATCCTATCCCTCTCCCTCCAGCCCTATATCTCTACCTCATACCCCAAATCCGTCCATACCAACCTAAATCCATAATCTCAAAAATCCATAATCTCTTGCTCTAATTCTTCCCAAATCTTCTCTTCCCTATTCCCCATACCTGTCCCATTACCGCCATTGCCCTTTTCACTCTATCCTTCATCTGCGCCTCCTGCTCCCCATTCCTTTGTATTACATACCCCAGATACTTGAACTCCTTCACTTCCTCCAGCTCTCTTCCCTTCCATCTCCATACTTTTCTCATCTATCTACCTCCTCTCCTCCTAAACCTCATAATCTTTGTCTTTTCCGTATTTACTTCCAGCCTTTTCCTTTCCATATACTCCTCCAATGTCTCAATCATACTTCTCATCCCTTCCTCATCCTCTGTTAATAACACAATATCATCAGCGTACGCCAGCGCGATACACCCTCTCTCCCCCGAGCCTTACTCCTCCCTATTTCACCCTTCCCATTTCCTCCTCCAGATCCGCCGTCAGCAAATTAAAAACTATAGGACTCAATGGACAACCTTGCCTTACCCTCCTCACTGTCCAGAAGCTTTCTCTTTCCTCCCCTCCCACTCTTATTCTGCATCTTGTCTTCCCCATCACCTCTTATATCCTCCTTACTAAACTCTCTCTCACCCTCCTCTTCCTCATCGCCTCTATCAATATCCCCCTGTCCACTGAGTCAAACGCCGCCCTTAAATCGACAAACATCGCTACCATTCTGCCTCCTTTTTTCCCCACCTGCCTCCTTATTAAATAATTTAGCACATATACATTGTCCATCGTGCCCATCCTATTTCTAAAACCCGTCTGATTGTGCGATATCATTCCCTTCCTCTCCACCTCCTCCCTCAGTCTCTCCGCCAGTACTGCCACATACAGTTTGTAAATTGTTGTCAGCAATGTTACCTCCCTATAATCCTTCATCTCTCTTTCCTCTCCCTTCTTTAATATCGGCACAATAATCCCTTCTTTCCACTCCTCTGGCCACCCCTCCCCCTTCCACACCCTATTATAGAATTTCTATGCCCACTTTTCCAGACCGTCCCCCCCCCGTATTTCCAAGCCTCCACCGGTATCTCATCTATCCCTGCCGCTTTTCCATTTCTCATTCTCCTCATAGCTCTCCTAAACTCTTCTCTATCTATACCCTCCTTCCCATCCTCTTCCCCTCTTCTGTCCCTATACCCTCTTACTACCTTGATTTCCATTCCTCCTAACAACGCCATAAAATACTCCCTCCATTTCTCTATCCTAATCCCTTTATCTATCCTCTTCCTCCCTCTCCTTTCCTTGTTCACAATCTCCCATACTTCACTTTCCCTCCTCACCTCCATCGTCCTTCCTTCTCATTTCTTATTCTCCTCCTCTTTCTTCCTTCTACATAATTCATTATATTCCCGCTTCTTCCTTTTATATAACTCTCCTCCCCTCCTTCTCTTCCTCCATTCTCTTAATTCCCTCCTTTTCCTTTCCTTACATTCTTCATCCCATCATCCCCTAGTTCCTTTATTCCTCCCTTCCCCACTCTTTTCTGTCTCCCCCATTGCCTTCCTTATCTTCCTTCCTACCTCCATCAACCACTCCCCCATTCCTCCATCTTCATCTATTATCTCCTCCATTTTTCGCCTAAAGATTCTTCTCCCTTCTTCATCCCATACTCCTTTTCTGCCTTTTCCTTCTCCTCTCTTTTCCTCCTTCCCTCTTAGCCACACTTCTATCGGATGATGATCCGAATCCACCTTATCTCCTATTCTGATTCTTTCCACTTTCTCCTCCACCAAGCTATCTCCCATCACATAATCTATTACCGTATTTCCCTTTCCTCCAGTGAATGTGTATTCCCCCTCCTCATCGCCCTTTAACCTCCCATTAAAAATATCTAGCTCACATTCCTCTATAAACTCTACCAACAGCCTCCCCTCCTTATTCATCTTCGCGTCCTTTGACTTCCTCCCCCTACCATTTCCTCCGTCTCTCTCATCCTCCTCACATTCTACTCCTCCCCCTATTAATACCTTTACCTACCTTTCCCTGTCTCCCACCCATCTTTCCAATCCTTCTAATATTCTTCCTATCCCCCCACTTACATAAACCCCTATTATCCACCATTCCTTCCCTCCGATCTCTATCCTACCTCTCATCAACCCCTCCATTCCTCCCTCAAGTCTATCTCTCTTTTTCACCAAGTCCTTCCTTATCCCCATCAACATTCCCCTCTTATGCCTCTCTTTCCCTCCCTCTTCGCCATTTGCACCCCCCATTTATACCCCCTGGTAGCCTCCCTCTTATTCTCTCCCAACCTTTCTCATTCATCCACGTCTCCATCAACACTATCACCTCCCATCCCTTCAGGCCCTCCCAGAAGTCCTTATCCTTCCCTCCCACTCCCGCCATTCTAGAATACTGCCCTCTATCCTCCATCCTTTCCTTTCTCTCCCGCTCTAGTTTCTCCCTTCTGTCCTCCTCTCCCTTCTAACCTTTGCCTATACCTTCTCCCTGTCCCTCCTCCCCGCTCCTCGTCTCTCACTCTCCCCTCCACGTCTCTCAGCACCTCCTCCTCTTCATCCCATCTCCACCATATATTCCCAATCCTTATCCTCCCATAGCCTATCCTCATTTTCCTCCCTACGCTCTCCTCCTTCCTCGCTATCTCCTCCAATTTCCATCTCATTTTTCTCTCCTTCCACGTCCAATCCTCCAAAATTCTCTCTCTCCTGCCCCTCAGGCTGCTCTTTTTCATTAATACCTTCCTTCTCTGCTCTTCGCTCCCCAACCTTATCAACACTGTCTCCCTGTCCTTCTCCCTATCCCCTCCTATTCTTCTCGCCTCCTCTATACTAACTTTTGCTCCCATTCTTTTCATAATTTCTTCTATCATCTCCAACCTCCTCCCTTCCCTTACCTCCATCCCCCTTATTACTATTTTCCTCTTTTTCCCTCTCTTTCCTTCATCTCTATCTTCCTTTCCACCTCCTTTATTCTTCTCTCAACACTCCCCTCCCTTATGCCTCCACGCTTTCTTTTTGCTGTCCTTTTCTCTTCCTCCCTCCTTTCCATCTCCAACACTTTTCTTTCCAGACCCTCCAAACTCTTTCTCATCTCCTCCCTCTCCACACTCCACCTCTCCTCCCTCTCCTTTAACTCTCTTCTTATACTCTCTATTTTCCCCTCATCAATTTCCCTTGCTCTTTGATTCCTTCCTTTACCTCCTCCTTCTTCTTCATCTGCTTCAGCTCCTCCTTCCACTCCTTTATCCCTCTAACCTCTTTAAGCATCTCTTCTATCTCCTCCTTCCACCCCCTAAACATCTCCTCCATATCTCCATCTCTCTTTCTTGCCGGCGACCTGACCGGTGGTCTTCCTTCTCTTGTTAAAGATCCCTTCCCCCTCTTCATCCCCTAATCCTTCCCTTTTCCTTTTTAACAGTTCCTCTATATTCCCATAATTCTCTCTTCTCTCCCTTCCGTCTGCCATCCCTTTATCTTTCATTTCTGCCATTTTAACTTAGCGCCCCCTATAGCCACTACTGTCCAATTTCTATTCCTGTTCCTCTCTATATTCTATATACTCCTCATCCAACGTCCAACTGTCACCTCATCCAGCTTCTTCTCCACTCTTTCCCTCCTTATCCCTCCTATCCTAACAACTCCCCGTATTCTCACCTTAACTTTCACTCCTCCACTCTCACTCTCATACACTCTCACTCTCCTTGCTCCTCTACTGCACCCTTATTTTTCACTCCAAAAACTCTCCACACTAACATGTGCCACCCGTCAACGCAACGGAAACGGAAGTCCTATAATATAGATATAATAATGCATATTAATATTTAAATAACATTAAAATTAAAAATTTATAAAAATTTATTATTACAATTCTTTAATATTTATATATATAATAACAACTATATATATATATACACATATATATATATATATATATATATATATATATACATATAATAAATTGTTGTTATAAATTTAATATGTATTATTAATATTTTAAATATATATTATTAATTGTTTGAAACTCATAATGTTTTGTAAATTTCATATAATTTTTGATTTTTATAATAAATCACAGCACAATTTTCTCATACAACTACATGTCTATTTCTCTATACTTCTTACATATTTAAAGAAATATAATGTACACTTTTAGATTTATGAGTACAGAGAAAAACATCATGCATGTATATAATTTTCTAAAATATTTGTAAACTGTTTTGTAAAATAGAAATAGATTTTTCAATTACTAAGGAGATACTATCCAGGATTACAGAATTAAAGTAACATTAAAAATAACGGTTAATTTCGTTACTGTAAAAATGTAACGACGTTACTGTTATCGTTACAGACAGAAAAAAGTAATGATCGTTACCGAAAAAAAGTAATGATAACGGTAACGACGTTACAAGTAACGCGTTACTTTCCAACTCTCAACAATAACCGTAAAATATCAACAATAACCGTTTAATAAAAGTAACAATTGTGGCACGAATACATCTATATATCTTTGTTACAAATAACTTTTTATAATGTTTATAGTTATCGATTTATTATTTATGCTTATGTGCGTTAATAATATATAATTAAATACACGTGCATTTACAAAGATACTTTGTGGCCTGAAATTAACCGGTATTTTCATTTCTTTATTAACATGAAATAACGCAAAAATAATTGTGTTAATTATAAATCTCATAATTATAAATAATTGAAATTAAATTATGTTATATTATATGAATAATTCTAATCACATAAATAAAAAAGTATCTAATATTTGACATTATATACACACACACACATATATATATATATATATATATATATAATTAATGACATTATATATATATATATATATATTATATATATTTAAAATGTATTATTGTACCTTATATGTACCTTTATTTATTTTTATCAAAATTATTATCCTAAGTATTTCTGCAAAGATACTAGCCAGCGCTTATTGTTTATTAAAAATTTATTAGCAAAGAAAGTATGTGAATAAAATTATTTGCAAAGAAATTAAATAGTATATTAATGTAATGAATCTCTCTCAGAAAATGCTACATAAATATTTAGAAATATTAAAATAATAATTTTTTAACGAGAAAAATATCGGGGCGAAGTCGCTGAATTGGGAATCCAACCCGACTCTTTCGCTTGTCGAGCGACTGTTCTTACCACTGAGCTATTCAACTCCACACCGATACTTGCCTCGTCTATTTGTAGAAATAATGAGAACGCGATTAGCTCCGCGTAAATTTAACAAATTAAGTAAGTAAAGAATTAGGCTCTGTTATGTATTAAACAATACGATACACGAGAAAAGAGCGATTAAGAGCCAACGCGGATGGTAGTGTGTAAAATTTTATTAAAGATTAATTATTCGCGAGAAACACGAGACACATATTTTATTTGATATTATATTTGATTATATTTTATTTGATGTAGATAACTACATGAGTAGATAAAACTTTTGTCTGAAACATTTTTCTCTAAAATGCTTTGTTTCCGAAATAATTGCGTGCGTTAATTAAAATGGCTCACCTTGTATATATAAATCAGTTAAAAAGCGTTTCTTCATATAAAGAGCTATACTCTGTGGACGTAAATGCGTCGCATGTTTGCTCGCGCAAATGTATATGCGATTTATAAGCTGCAAAGACATGAAAGTAAGAAGCCAGTATTACTCTATCCATGTTCCACTAAACTTGATCTAGTCATTGTCCCTTGATCTGGCACCTATAACTTCGCATACCTTTGCATCATTTTACCTCCTCCTTTATCGAAGTCTACTTACTCACCGGACATAAGAATTACCAGCATTCAGCACAAATAACGTGACATATTTCTTAACTAAATCAAGTTCGTTTCGAAGATAATATAATAGACGGAAGTCTTATTTTGTCACGATCACAATCGTGCTAAAAAAGTATATAACATTTCCGTTTAACATTTAAATTTACTTGGAGTTAGTGATATTTATCATTTTTAATTAGAATTTTTTATTGGTATAATAATTATTAATAATTCTGAAAAATATTCACCTTTATACATGATTCCCACCACTAATGATTTTGATCTTGACTATGTTGTCAAAGTCATATCTCTGAGTAATATGCAAAACAAAATGCGTTTTAATTTCTTAAAATTTTAATTATACTGGGTATAATTTTAATTATCCTGCAATGATACCCGATGCGTTTGTATTATAAGAATATTTTATGCATGATTTTCTTATCGTTCTGCAAATCTGAAATATTTAAATTGTACTATTAATTATGCAAATGAGAGAAAGTTATTTTTTAATACGTAGATTAATATATTTTGTTAATATTACAAAAATATGAATGCTGAATGCTGAATTTTGAATTATTAATATAGTAACATAAAATTACATCTTAATATTTATTTATTTTAACATCTCTTAAGTTTTTTATTATGTTAATAATGTATATCAATATATGTATATTAATACTGCATTAATTATTACTTGCTAATACACATAAATTAATATATGAATATTTATGTGTAATATATATGTGATTTAATAGTGGATAATATTACAGTATAAATTATAATTTTAATATAATGTAAAATAATTACGAATGTTGTTCATAATAAAATATATAATAAAATATTGTATGTGTAATTAATATTATAAAATACTGTACATATAAATAATATTTAAATATATTTGTATATAAATATTAACAAATTAGTGTTATATTAACATATGTTATTAATATTTTAAATCCTAAAAAGTATTCTTTACGAATGTATTTTATTAATGTACTATGAATATTTTTAATTTAATAATAAATGATATGGCATAATTCTCGGAGCACGCTATCTCTACAATATTTTTATTCCACATTATAAGAAAACTTTAATTTTAATTTTTTTTTAAATCTGCTTCGTTATGAGAAAAACACGATTATTGATTTGATCGATTTGAAAGATTTCCTGTTGTTTTATTCATATATCCACCATATAAATTTGAAAGAATGAACAAAAACCTAAAAAATAATAGTTATTCATTATATTTTCTTATATACGATACTGTAATATTACAACGCGAAATAGATGGTTTTGCCATCTTACGGCGCTCGATCGCTAGCACGAATTTGGAGTGGGAAAAACGGCACCGTACTTTGCTATTACATACCGTTTCTCGATCGAAACGTCTGTTAACGATCTCAGAAGTTGTGTGTTTACATATGACATACACATTTATTGTAATATCGCCAAGTGTTATTAGTCTTTGGAAGTTTCTCGAAATAATAAGAAATCATAAGTGCGCATATATATTTTTCATGTTACAATGATAGTGGATAAAACATTAATTTATTGCAGCTAATTATTGTAACGAAACATACACTTGCATAGAATTTGTAGTATATCTTATTATACAGAGTAAGTCATTCAAAATTAAATTTATTTTTATATATTTGTCTTAATTTCTTTTTTTCCATTACATCATGGTAGAGACAGTGTTGTGTTTAATTTGTCCGTTTGTATCTTCTAACAAAAATATATTTTTACAGATATCTAAGACAAAAGTAGAATCATGTTTCTTAAACTATTGTTAAGTAGCAGTTTAACAATCATCGTTGCGGCGGTTTTTTTAACTGATGATCAGATAGTTAAAATATCTCAAGAAGAGCTAAACATGCACTCGATTTATATATTATCGCAACATTATGATATCATTGTTACACAAATCGAAAAAAATATTCTTGTCAGCAAGTGCAATATACATATAAAGATTATACATCCAACATCATATATATTATTGTTTTTACACGTAAAAAATATTAGTCTAACGGTGTTTTATTATTCTAAGAATGATAATGAAAATATGATCAAATATACACCGGTAAAATATATGTATGATGTTGAGAAAAACATTGTCGAATATACATTCGCTAATGATCTATTGCCAGGGAATTACATCATAAAATTAGTTTATAATATAACTGAAGATACAGGCCTAAAAACCTTTTATGAAAGAGATGAGCGACAATGGTAAGTAACTGTTAAAATGTTAAATATATAGTAATTTCACGATGTTTATGATCAAGTCTTGGTAAATCATTTTGTTTCTATTTAAAAAGTATTTTCTAAGAAAAACACATTTATACATAAACATGTACATATCTGAAATGTTTCTCTTCTTAATTATATGTTTCTTAACATCTTTTGGTAAAAAATTTTGCAATTTAATATTATCATTAGTATTAAAATGAATGTAAGCTGCAAATAAAAATTAATTTAATTAAAGTAGTCAGCAATAATACACGTCTTATACAGCATTTTATTGTCAACACTCGAACGAAATCAAATATTCCGGTAGAGATTCGAATTGTTTTCAAAATATAAGTAGATTTTGAAGGATTTATATTTTTATAAAACTTGCTTATATGAAATTTGAAATTTTGAACAAACACTTAAGTTTTACACTGTTTATTTTGACAATAACAAACTTTAGGAAATTTATTTTTAATATTTAAAAAAGTCTATAATTTAGAAAAAAAACATTTCCAAACATATGTTTATATGAATTCTTCTTATCCTTATAGTCCATAAAAGTCATTATCAAAATTTGATTAGATCATGAATACTTACATAATATAACTTTCATAAACACTCTGCATATAATACATACAATATAAATTTGCCATACTTATGCTATTTCATGTATTTAAACGTGTATTTACACACACCCATATTATTTAAAAATAATAATACTATTTTTGTTAATAACTAAGACATATATACATATGTGTTTCATTTAATAAACTATCACTAAAATAGGCAGTTTCTTTCAATTGTATAAAATTATGTACAAAATCGTTGATAATATATCAATTAAAATCAATTTAAAAAAGTTATTATTCTAATACTATTTTATATTGAAATTTATTTTAATTTTATTAAACGCATTAAAATTTTGATACTAAAATATTAATTATTAAATATTTATTTTGTACCTGTATATTCTAAAATAGACATTTTACGAATCCCGCACAACTAAAATATATGCAACTTTTATACAATTTCATTGAAACTACTTTTGCATCAGGTTTTGCGATATCTTTTATTATTGTTAATTCATATTTCTAAATGTGATAGGTTGGCAACGTATGTTGATATCCAACACATGGTTCCGTCTTTGCCCGAATCTTTAGGAAGAATATTCTATTATAAACCCATCTATAATATTATTGTCGAACATTATCAAAACTATACAGTTTTATCAAATATATAAGAAACGAATGATAAAAACATGACGAAGACACATTTTCAGACGTTTGTAAAGCCTATTTATCTACTATTTCTGGCTAACCGAAATAATTTATCTCTTATAGCGTGGTACAAATGAAAGTGTCAGAGTTAATATGTGGTGTAGAATGCATTGCGAATTTGCACACCAATTTGCTGAAAATATAACATCGTACTTGTTCGATAAATGGAAACGTTTGAATAAAACTTGGGAAATAAATCATATTGCACTCCCGGATTTTCAAAACGAAAGCATCATAAATCTGGGTCTTATTCTTTACAGGTAACTATATAACTATTAGGTGTACAAATAAGTTTCCGCGGTTTTTTATAAAAAATTAGGAATTTATTGTGAAGGAACGGTACATTACGTTTTATTCAAAATATTTTCCATCACTTGCCACCACTTTTCTCCATCTTTCTGGCAGCATTCGGATACCACGTCGGAAAAACTCTTCATCTTTTGACGCTATCCACAAATCTACCCAATTTTTGGTATCTTCATATGATGTAAAACGCTGCTCAGACAGACCATGTGCCATCGACCGGAACAGGTGATAATCAGAAGGGGCTAAGTCTGGTGAATATGGCGGGTGAGGTAAAACTTCCCACTTGAGTGTTTCCAAGTAAGTTTTTACCGCCGCCGCAACATGACGGACGAGCATTATCGTGTAGGAGAATAATTTTGTCGTGTCTGGAGTAGTAATGGGCGCTTTTTTCCTTGAGTGCCCGACTCAATCTCATTAATTGTGTTCGGTAGAGAGCTCCAGTAATGGTTTCGCTCGGTTTGACGAATCTTCCTCCAATAATACTGCCAATTCCATGTCTTCGTACACTTTCGGCCTTCCACTGCGTTCTTTGTCCTCCACGTCAAACTCACCGTTCTTAAATTTTTGAAACCACTCCTGACAACTTCTCTCACTTAAAGCCTCACCATATGCTTCTAGAAGCAATCGATGCGCCTCAGCTGCAGATTTTTTCAAATTAAAGAAGTAAATCAAAAGTTCCCGCAAATGACGCTTATTCGGCACAAAACTTGACATTTTCGCACGAAAAAAATTACGTGATGCTGATACGGAATCACTAATACTTCAAGGTTATGGTGTTGCCAGATGACGAAACTTGGGATATTACGTTTTACATCTGACAATTTCAACATGACCTTCTGGTGGTGCTATCTTTTGTCAAACCGCGGAAACTTATTTGTACACCTAATATAATTAGAAAAAATTCATATATTTTAAAGATGAAAGAAAGAACAACATTTCTTGATAACTAAAATTATTTACATATCTTTTCTCTATTTTTAAAATATTATTTGAATATATTTTAAAATATAAGTTTTATTATATGAAGTAATGAGAGGAGAAATATATCTAATTGTTTATTATTAGTTCAGTTTATTATTGTTCAGAAAGTTATTGCGATTTTTGTTGTTTAAGATTTGGCGCTTTTTTCACGTTGTCTTTCTTTTGTATAATATTTATATTATATCAATTTAAAAGCGCAAACTTCGCTCTACATTTTAATAAAAATAACTATGTTTTGATATTGGTTTCCGTTTTATTCAAACTATGAAATTAAGAATAATAAAATAGCAAATTCCAGCGATTTTTTTATATGAATTCAAAATGAGGTGTAAAGCAATAGAAGATTCTCAATATTAACGATGTATTTGGTTCAGAAACCGCTAATGAACAGTGTACAGTGCACAGTGTACAGTGCAATAGTAGTTTCCGTAAATTTCAATGAGAGCCTTGAAGTTGAAAAGTTCTGGACGACTGCGATTATTGACGACGACCACTTGAAGATGTTAGTTGAAATAGAGTCACGCACATCGATTCAAGAACTAGCGGAAAAACTTGGCTTAAGCAAGTCACCTGTTTCTGATTACCTGGAACGAATTGGAAAAACAAAAAGCTCGACAAATGGATGCCGCATCAATTGAGCGAATATCAAAAGAATCGTCACTTTGAAGTATGTTCTGCATTGATTTTGTGCAAACAGAATAATCCGTTTCTTGATCGCATTCTAATGTGCGATGAAAAATGCTTCTTGTACGATAATCTTCGACAATGGTTAGACCATGATGATGGAGCGCCAAAACACTCTCCGAAATCAAAATTATATTCAAAGAAGATTATGATGACTATTTGGTAGTCGTCAGGTTGGAGATAATCCACTACATTTTAAATTCGGGCGGAATTATTACGGCAGAGAGGTAAAAGACTTTTGTCAAGAAATTGGCAAAATGCATCAGGAACTGACACGTTTGCGTTCGGTGTTGGTCAACAGAAAAATTCCAATTGACAATACTACTACACGACAATGCTCGACTACGCCGCACAAAACGACACTGCATTAATTAATTGTGAAGCTCTATGAAACTCTGTTTCACCTATCATATTCGCCGGTCTTTTCATCAACTGACTATCACTTTTTTAAACATTTCGACAATTTCTTGCAAAGAAAAACCTTTAACAATAATGCTACTGTCAAAAACGCCTTCGGAAAGATTGTCGCTTCTAGAAATGTAAATTTTACGCAAGAATAAATAAATATTGTTTCTTATTGGCAAAAATATTTAAATTTCAATGGTTCTCTTTTCATTTAATAAAGTTCATTTGCTAAAATATACGTATTTAAAATTAGAGGTTAAAAATCACAATAACTTTCTGGACAAGCTATCTTCAATGTACATCAACTTATATGAAGAATAATATTAAAATATATATATTTTATAATCTTAAAATTGAAAATTACAAATAAAATTAAATAATTATATTAAAGTATAAGTAAATAATTATATTAAAGTATAAGTATAATTATTATATTAAAATTTTCACTTTTATCCATCAAAATTTAAAAAAGTTATATATATATATATATATATAACTTTTTTAAATTTATATATATATATATATATATATATATATAATGCGATACGCGTTTCCAATATTGCATTACTTCGTAATGAGCATTTAAAAATAAACATTAATAATAATATATAATTAATATGTTAATTTAATAGAATCATTTAATTATAAATTTGGAAATACAATATTTTTTATGTGTTATTATGCGACAGAAATAATCATTATATAAAACATTTTTTGTAATTTTCAGAGAAGCAGATATTATCTACAATGACAATGTAGATTCTGTTGCGACTAAAATCAAAATTGCCTACTTCATGGCTCATAAAATAATACAGGAATGTTTTTATTATGAAAATCCACTTTGGTCATTATCCTCTTTGTTAAATGAGGCTATTGTCGCATTTCTTGGATTATATGTTACCAATCAGGTTATTTTAAGCATTCTTTAGCGCAAACTTTATTCACTAACAAACAATATGATGGATATATATATATGTATACAGAATGTCCCAAAAGTCTCGGACCAGTCGTATATTTCTTAAATTATGCACTTTAGAAAGAAATGTTTCAAACAAAAGTTGAATGGTTTGAAGGATGCCATAAGGTGGTGTCATTAGTTTGACCTTGAAGAGTCACCTGAAGGTCACGTAAAAGTCACTTTCAATTTTTTAAATGAGACAGTCTATATACTTTTGCATATTCTTGTAGCTCATCTCGAGAACTTTCCAAAACACTATAATTAAGTTAGTTTTTATTAAGTACTTTCCAAGTTAGGCTTGAAATCATTTCTTAATTTTACACAAACTGTAAAACGTCTTGTAAAATATTCATTTTTCGATTATCTTACCTTAATACCTTTATGTACAAAATAATGAGAGGAATCAATTGATGTAAAGAAAACACAATTGTTTCGAAGAAAAAATATGCAATTAACAATTCCATATTTTTTCTTAATAACAACTGTATGTTTTCTTTACATTAATTGATTCCTCTCATTATTTTGTATATAAAAGTATTAAGGTAAGATAATCGAGAAATGAATATTTTACAAGATATTTTATGGTTTATATAAAATTAAGAAATGATTTCAAGCCTCATAACTCGAAAAATACTTGATGAAAAAATGTTTATTTATAGTGTTTTGGAAAGCTCTCGAGATAAGCTACAAGAATATGTAAATATAATATATATGGGATGTTTCATTTAAGAAATTCAAAATGACCGTCACGTATATCCTTCAGGTGACTCTTCAATGTCAAATTAATGACACCATCTTATGTCCCCCTAGAAACCATACAACTTTTAAAATATCATACAACTTTTGTCTGAAACATTTTTTCGATTTTTCATTATTTTTCGAAATATTTGCCTGGAGAAATTAAAATAAAACACTCTGTATATAAAAAAAGAAAAATTATTATTCAGATTCCATATAATATATGTATACATGTAGAAATTGTATAATAAGATAATTTTGTTATATAATATATTTTAATAATCCTAAATATTAATTTTTAAGTTATATGTTGATTAATCATTTTTGTTATTAATATTTTATATTTTTAAATTATTTAGTCTATATTTTAAGAGTATAGGAGTATAAGAGATATTTTTACATACACGTAGAAAGTAACAGTTCTAATGCATATTGCTATTGTGTGTTAAATCTAATATTAATTAAGTAAATCCATTTAAACTATTTTCTATAGGCTCTCCCAGTAGTACTCGGATGATGAACTTGTTTGTGGTACAAATTCATCAGGAATCCTTTCATTTCGATACTGAATATAATACATCACTTTATAATACATCATTCAACATTTCTTTTGAACATTACAGTTACATTAAAGGTATGATAATATAAATAAAAATTGATTATGAGTAAATTTTTGAAAATAAATGCTTAAAAAATAAATAGAATAACTGATAAAAATTTAAATTTTATATACAAGATGTCAGAAATAGCAGTGATTGGGGAGAGGAAGAGCCTTCGGCGCGGGCTTACACTCATCGCTCCTCGCCTTCCCAATCACCGTTTCGCCGCGCGCCGCTTTACAGTGAGATCGCCTTCACCGCCACACGCTTCTAGTCACGCGCATTGGTCGATCTTCTTTAATTAATTTTTCGTTAATTATTGCGAATATCGCAAAATAGTATAGTACCTTCCTTGTTAATTTAAGACAATCTACCTTCACATTTCGGGACTGCAAAAATGTTCCTGACACCCTGTATAATCTTTTCATTATACACATGCACACACATATACATATACAATAGAGCTGTAGTATATAAAATTATATATAAAATATTACATATATAGGATGTTTCTTTTTAAATGATACAGTCGATTATCTTGCGAACCAATGATTTATTGAAAAATTTTTCGAACGAAGATTGCATAGCTTGAAGGGGTACATATGATGAAAATATGGACTTGACCTTGTCAAAATCAGATCAAGGTCATTAATACCTTTTTACATAAAAATATATTTTTTTATTACATAATTCTTGTAGATTACCTCGAGAGTTTTTCAAAACGCTATAATAAAGTATTTTTTCATTGAGTACTTTTCAAGTTATATCTTAATTTTACATAAGCTATAAAATATTTAGTAAAATATTCATTTTTCGATTATCTTATCTTAATACTTTTATGTACTAAATAATGAGACGAATCAATTGGTGTAAAGAAAAAACATAGTTGTTTTTAAGAAAAAATATGTAATTGTTAATTGCAAGTTAATGTGTTTAATATCAGTTTGCTTAAGAAAAGTTAATTAAAATAAATTAAAAGTTTATTAAAATTGTCAAACTTTAAATTGTTATATCTTTTAAACCAATGTCGTCTCTCATTTACTTTTTTGCGAATTGCTCAGGATAACTTCCTCTATAACATCTTCAAATGATGATAAAATCGATGATGTCTAATTTGCATTTTATGCATTTTTACCATAATTATTAATTATTATTTACTATAACTATTATCTTATTTATATTCTGATGTAAATTATATAATTATAGTATCCAGTGTATTGCGTATATTACAAGAAATGATTACTGAAGAGATATTTTGACAGAGTATCCGTATATATGTAAAGGACAAGTAAGTAATACACCATATACTACTATAATTACTATTTTTATTTAAATTAAATTTATTTTATTTTTATTTAAACTTATATCATTTCTTTCATACTTTATTATCATTATTATTACCATTTACAATTCTTTTTACCTTCAATGTCATTAAATATTCAAGATATATTTTCAATTTACATATACACTTATCTTTTAAAAGTAATCAAGTTTCATTCCTTTTAAATTATAATTTAAACTGTAGCATCAAATTTATATTAAAACTATAAATCATATGATTAATTATGTAATTAATTATATATTTAATTAAATTAAACAAAATATAATTAACAATTTTATAATGTGATAATTATATATATATATTTGCTTATAATATCTCAGGAAAAAAGTTCATATAAGGATTTTGTCAATATCTAATTATACATGCTTAGATATGATATTAGTTTGATTATGTCTGAGTGTACAAAATGAGGTATCTAATATCATTTTTTTATGATCAGAAATGATCAGAGATGGATATCATATCTAAGCATATACAAAAACGTATGCTCTAATAAAATTATATATGATATTGTTACGTCCGGTGGACTCCATGATTCTTTTCTTTCTTCGGAACGATATCATAGAAACTAATAAAAATCGATTCTGATTTTAAAAGTAAGCAATCTTTCAGCGCATAAGAAAACGAAACTTAACCCACGTAAATAACCAGAGTGGCCAGTCGAGATAGCGCTAAAGAAAATTTAAATAAACTTTTAAATTATGAGATTCGGAAATATATGAAACTCGAACCATCCGTATCAATTAAACCCAGCTTATCTCGATATCCTAAACAAAGATCGTGTGGTCGTCGACAAATTGACATAAATCTTATGAAATCAATACCGCACGTGCGCTCGTTCGATAGGCCACCCTCAAGCGCTCCCCAAATCGTCAAGCAATAAAATAATCAGCTCACTCCCACTCTCTACTGGATGGAGCTAAGTCTCGAGCCAAAGGGCTCAATCAATTAAAATCTTAGGACACTCCTCTCTTACTAAAAAATCGAACTCCCTGACCCTAAGAAGGGAGTATTAGAAATTATTTGATTGATCAAGAAAGATTCCCACCATCCAGAAGGGAGGAGGAGCAAAAACTTTAAATTTCGAACTTTAAATTTCTTTCACGAACCGAAAGCACGGACACACAGTTTTACTCAGTTTTCTTACTCAGTTTTTACTATCAATTCTTCCGCTCAAAGAAATATATATATATATAAAAGAAATAGCAAAAAGTGAGTGAAGTGTCCATCCAGAGGCCCCCGTCTAGGCACTGCAGTCTTCACCATTCTCATTGGGCCATTCGGAATTTGCTCCGGCTAAATTGGAAAAAGAAAATATATATATATATATATATATATATATATATATATCTCAGAATATTTCATCGCACTCAATAATTAGTAAGTTTTATCCAACTATACTCCTCTTTTTTTTCCATCGTTAAGTTGTCATTGGGAAGGATTTTAAATTAACAATTGAATAATCGAATAATTAAAAGTAGATTAAATGATTAAGTAGATTAAATGTAATTAAGTAGATTAAATGATTATCTTCATTTATCAGATCAACCATTTAAATCTCGTCCTCTGGTTCATTCCTTAATTCACCTCTTCATAAACAATTCCCTGTTCGTCGAGAATCTCCGCAAGGCGGTTCACGAACAATTCCCTGTTCGTCGAGAATCTCCGCAAGGCGGTTCACGAACAATTCCTCGCTCACCTCGAATTTCTATAATACCGCTCATAAACAATTCCTAATCTTACTTGAGTTTAAGAACAGATTCCTTCTTCGACCTCCTCTTAAAATTCCAATCTTTTTGAATTCATTTCCGCACTAAGTTATTCCTTTCATATTTAACTATACAATCTAATTAAGGGTTAAGATAAAAATTTTTTTTTTGTTTCGGGACTAAATCACTATTTTACCTAAATAATCTTCTCCCAATGACAATAATAATAGAATTAGCAAAAGTTATATCTGCGTAAATTCCTTGACCGTAAAATTATTATTAGTGCCTCACGGTAAACGGCGGGCTGCATTGCGGTGGCGGAATCGTCGGAACAAGCGTTCCAACCAAGAACAGCTTACGGCGGAACTCCCCTCCGATAAACTAAATAGTATTAATCCTCTCTCTTTCATCGAAGACACACACCGTGACACACACCCACTCGACAAAACCCCCTCGATCCCTCCACCCAGTTACTCCCCTATCTCCTCATCAGTACCTTCCTTTCTCTCCCCCAGCGCACCTCTCTCAAGTTCACCACCATTATCCGAATCATCTCCCAGATCTCTTACCCCGATCTCACTTGAATCTTCTCCTCTCCCTCATTCCCCATTCAATCGCTCTTTTGAACCTTCCCCTTCTCCTTCCTCCTCTCCTGTACCCTTATTAGAATCTCGATCTCCGTCTCCCATACCCGTAATTACCCTCGACTCCGATCCTCCATCCCCTTCGACCTCTTCAGAGTCTTCGGAATTCGTCCAGGATCCGGAAGATTTCGCGAGAAATCTTCCCAACCTTGATGAGAGTTCCTCTGGCTTTCCCACAGAGTCCCCGGAACATCCTTCCCCCTCCCGTGGCAATTTCTTAAATTATTTTATATCACAGTTCCCTCTTCTTGAGCTTCCCATTCCGGAAGGAGCCTTTTGCGTAGGTTCCGGTGATGTGGACCACCAAGAATTCCTTCACTATTTAACCACCGCCCCGTCCGACGCCATAATTCACTGGTTCCTCCCTGAGTCACATTTACCTCTGGCCATTCCCATCCAAGCCCTCTTGAAGAAATTCCCTCCATCCACAATCCAGATTGATGACCTCTGATTTACACCCTCAATAGAAAAATCTAAAATTTGCGAAAAATTGTAAAAACCAGCCAAGATTTATTAAAGGTAAACTCCCCATTAATTATCCTGGCTGATGACCCCCGTATTATTGTAACACCCGCGAGATTACATATACACACATACATCCACAGATACAACACACCAATATACTTTGTAAAATTATTTCAAATAAAATAAGATTTTTTTAGTTTAAGAAAAAATAATATATTTTTTTTTTTATTTAACCCAGTCACATCTCCGGATTCTCAAAATCGTACAAGGTCTCGTCCCGCGTAAAAGAGATTCTCTTACTAAAAGGAGACCGACGAGCGCAACGGCCTTTACTCGCACAGAGTTAAAGGGACCATTCTGGTCACTGACCTGTGTCAGGCCCTTTACACTGCGCTCGACCCGATCCTTACACACGACCGAAAGTGTGTCACCGGGTAAGTAGATTACGTCCTTCCAGATGGCCCGATCTTTCAAGGGTCTGGACGTAACAATATTATATATAATCATATAAGATTGTATATAATATTACTTCTTTTTATATAAATAGGCATGGACCTTTTTTCCCAGGTACCTTTTGTTAACACATCAATAATTTTTGCATAATTTTTATAACTATAGCAAGCCAACTTTTAACTATTTTGGTGAAGTTATGAAGAATATTTCGTCCAATCAAATGACAAAAAATTTACTTCGTATAAGGCAGCTAATTAAATCTCCAACAAAACGAAAATATTGTCCTCTAGTGAAAATAGAACGAGATTATAATATCCTATCACACTATATTTATTCTAAAAAATGGATGAATATAACGACACAATATACAAAAAATAAAATGGATTACATACTTATGTCGTATACTAAGAAGTTGAGTGATTTTATAGTACTTAATGTAAAACAAACTGGTAAGTTTGCAATAAATTTATTACATAATGTTATAATGTTTATCATAGATACACATTGGAAAGAAAGATTTACATTATTAAAAATATTATTTATTATATTATGTATTATGTACATTACATTTATTATACATTATATATACATACATACATACGTATAATTATTAGAAATATTCAATTTTCATGCAAAATGATTTTATACCTAATATAATATACAATTTGCATTTCCATTTATGTTCTTTATGATATATTTTTGATTTCTGTTAATATACAAAAATATAAATACAAAAGTACATATAAATAGATACTTGTACTGATAAACTCTTTGAAAGAATTATATATATATATATATATATATATATATTGTGTGTGTGTGTGTTGTGTGTGTGTGTATACAATTTATTTATTTTCGGCAGAATATTATCGAGTCAATTACGATATCGAGAACTGGCGAAGAATTGCAAGTTATCTAAATTCTAAAAATTATAGGAAAATACATGTTTTGAATCGTGCTTAAATTATCGATAATGCTTTCCACTTAATGATAATAAATTAACTTAATTCCACTGTATTCTGGAATATTACGAAATATCTATCACAAGAAACAGACGTGGCATGGTATCCTATGTTCAAAGCTTTAGAATATCTGTCCAATATCTTTCTATTTCGGGAACAAATATATTTTAAAATCAAGATAATAATATCAAGATAATAACACATATTATAAACAATAGTAATATGTGTTTAGTATGTCTTCAACATACTAAACACATATTACTTATTGCACATATTAATATTGTGTGTATTTATAATTATTAAGTGCTTCCCAAAAAGATACAACACATACAATAAAATACATGTAGCTAGAAAAAATTTGATTAGATAAAAAGGTTTAAAGGTTTATACATACATATTTTGCATGAAAGATAAGTATATTTGTAAATTAACATTCAAATAGTGTATGAATATGTATCGAATAGTGTATTTGAAAATTGTTATCATTTTTAATCATAACATAATATTAATGACTAAATATCTAATGATTTAAATCTTAATGATTTAAATATCATTAATTTTAAGATAGAAAATTAATAGGAAACATATATATTAATTGTCTGTGTGTTTAATACACAAAAGAGTTAATAAATTAATATACAAATATATAACATACAATTATATAAATTATATTATACAATATAATGTCTACATTTATGTCTACATGTCTACAATATATGCATGCATGCACTTTTGTATGTTTATTTTGTGATATCAACATGTGTTAAGCATGTGTGAATGTGCACGCAAGAAAAATTCAAAGGACCCCGCACAAAATATATGAAAAAAAAAGTTTCGGTGGAATTGTCTGAATTTTTTATATTTTGTAGTTCAAGACATCTCAAACAAAAAATGTTATTGACAAAACTTCGAAAAATCAATGGTTTAGCTTCCAGATCGAGTCAAACGTCCCCTATTGTGCTTTCAAGAACAACTGTGGACCTCATCCGTATAGATTATTGCATATTCCCAACATTTTATTGCTATTTTATATATATATATATATATATTTATTTATTTATTTATATATATCCTTGCTGTGGCACACACACACACACACACACACACACACACACACACACACACACACACACACACACACACACACACACACACACACACACACACATACACGCACGCACGCACGCACGCACGCACACGCACATAATGCTATTATTTATATATATATATATATATATATATATATATATATATAAAATAGCAATAAATGTTGCAAATAATGTTGGAAATAAGCAATCTATACGGATGAGGTCCACCAGCGTTATTCTTGAAAGCACAATAGGGGACGTTTGACACGATCTGGAAGCTAAACCATCGATTTTTCGAGGTTTTATCAATAACATTTTTTGTTTGAGATGTCTTGAACTACAAAATATCAAAAATTCAGACAATTCCACCGAAATCTTTTTTTTCATATATTTTGTGCGGGGTCCTTTGTGTATAAATATGTATATATAAGTATAGCTATTATATATAAGATAGATCTTTATATGAAAAGAATTCAAAGCTGTTTACAAAGACAGAATGTTTTTAATATAAACCTTCTTAATATAAAATAAAAATATAATTAAAATATAATTACGCAAGATATCTTTCTATATAGCAAAATATAATGCAAGAATCGAGAAATATAAAATTTATATCAAGTAACAATATAAATACATATAAATACGTATATATGTATATGTATATATATATATATATATATATATATATATATATATATATGTATATATTTATATATTTAGAGGAAAGTACTAATTTTACTATACGATTTGCTTGATGATCTTAAATACGATGAAGTTTCTAATGAACACGATCTTACAAAGAGTTTGAGAATGGAGGCTGCGAAATGGGCATGTAATCTTAATAGTGGCATATGCATAGAAAAAGCCAAACATAACTTAAATCAACATTTCGAAGATCCTAATACGTAATTTAAAATAATACGTAATTTTTCTTATATATTTCCGATTATTTTAATTTAATTGTTTTGTAGATACATGTGCAATGTTTATTACATTATTTGGTCAAAATTTAACTTTATTAGATTATGTTATAAAATTATAATTTGTTAAATTATTTGATCAAAATATTAGATTAATATATGCAAAACTTTTATAACAGAATTTGTTTTTTCTTGAATCTCATAGACTTTTGCCATGGTGGACATACTGTCAAGGTTTAAAAGAATTATATTATTCTCTTAGCTTTGAAGATTCTCCTCTTAGCTATGAATATTCTCCTTGGTGGAAAGTATATCGTCTGGGAAAAGAAAAATTTAAAACTAAATTTTTAAAATATCTATCTTGTCCTGAGGATTGTAAATTTATTAGACTCTATTTAAATCTAATAAAAAATGATAGTACAACATCGATTGTGTTTTTAAAAGATTTTTCCGATAAAGATTATATTAATTATTTTCTTTTTACTATCGCGAAGCATGCAAGGAATCCTTTTGTACTCGACTTCATATTAGAAAAACTTGAGAACATAAGACCCAAGTAATACAGCTTTCTTCGTAAATATATACCTATCATTCAACAATTTATGTATGTATCAATAAATTTATTATTTTATTGTTATAGACAAATCAGCGAGTATGCAACACTTACTGTAATTATTAATCATATGTATTCCACAGATCAACTTGAAAAGATAAAAATTGCATGTACTTATGTATATATATATATATATATATATATATATACAGGGTAGGCCATTTTAATCTTCTTTAAATATCTAGTAAGCAAGATGGAAAAAAATGTTTAAAACAAAAGTTTTTTGACTATGAGGGGGATATAAGATGGTGCCATTGATTTGACCTTGTGTAATCATTTGAAGGTCACATTTGAAGGAAACATTGATTCTTCTCATTATTTTGTACATAAAAGTATTAAGATAAGATAATCGAAAAATGAATATTTTACAAGATAAAATGAATAAAAGGCAGTAAAGAGCCAACGCAGTTGTAGGGCGTGAAAAATCTTTTTCAAGACAATCAATTTTAAAATCTTTCTTCTTTATTCCAAACGTTTCGGACTCAATTCGAGCCTTCTTCCTGATGAAATGAAGTATACCATAGTACGCAGGCGTCGAACTCACACGTACGCTTACACTCACATGTCCGCTCAACTGTCAGCTGTAGTTGCGTGCTGCCGGCGTACGCAGTCTGATAACAACGTGCGAAAGCTAAGACGTTTTAATAAAAATCTTCTGTAGTAAAATCTTTGCGTAGTAAATTAACAGTGAAAATGAAGTATACTCTGCAGGAATATACGGATATGATTGTGGACTAGCGGGAGAAAATACTTATCGTGCGGCCGCAATTTACATGGAATCATTTCTCGGGCGTTAATGAAAACTAAGTGACCGTACAATTTTATACGTTGTGCAATAATTATGTGAAACTGCGTGTCGTGCATAATATCAGGATAATCGGTCCAGCAGTGCGCTTTCGTACGAGATGAAGAAAGGATTCGTGAAGCATTTTATCATCGTATCATTATCAACGTGTGCAATACATTTTATCGAAGGACTTTCAATCATGGATCAATTTTTGTAAAGGTATTGTCACCATTAATTTTTTTACATTTCTGATGTATTCAGCGTATAGTAATGGCATTTTGAATAATTTTCAAATTGAGAGTGGAATAGGCCTATGGGGGAAACCACTATAAAAAAAGCGCACCATGCTATCTACCGCAAGGTGATGTGGAAATGATAGCGCATCATTTTCTCGCCACTAAAAGGACGAGTCATTTTTCGGCGCGGTATTGCGATATATCGCATCATGTCTCGAGCGACCCGCCCACCGTTTCGCGGCGCGACTAGTATCGGATTACAGTGGGACGACTTTCGTCGCCGCGCGCTTCTATTCACGCAGATTGGCCGATCTTCTTTATTTAATTTTTCCGTAATTATTGCGACAATCCCAAAACAATATAGATAATTTCTTCTTAATTTGAGCCAATCTACTTATTTATTTCGTTAAGGTCAAAAATCGACGGACACCCTGTATATATAATTAATGACATTATATATATGTATAATATATATATATTAAAAATGGATTATTGTACCTTATATGTACCTTTATTTATTTTTATCAAAATTATTATCCTAAGTATTCCTGCAAAGATACTAGCCAGCGCTTATTGTTTATTAAAAATTTATTAGCAAAGAAAGTATGTGAATAAAGTTATTTACAAAGAAATTAAATGATATATTAATGTAATGAATCTCTCTCAGAAAATGATACATAAATATTTAGAAATATTAAAATAATAATTTTTTAACGGGAAAATTATCGGGGCGAAGTCGCTGAATTGGTAATCGAACCCGAGTCTTTTGCTTGCCGAGCGACTGTTCTTACCACTGAGCTATTCAACTCCACACCGATACTTCCCTCGTCTATTTGTAGAAATAATGAGAACGCGATTAGCTCCGCGTAAATTTAACAAATTAAGTAGATAAAGAATTAGGCTCTGTTATGTACACTGTAAACACATAGTTACTTTTAAGAAAAAATATTTAATTGTTAATTGCAAATTACATATTTTTTCTTTGAAATAGTTATGTGTTTTCTTTACACCAATTGATTCCTCTCATTACTTTGTACATAAAGTATTAAGATAAAATAATCGAAAAATGAATATTTTACTAGATATTTTATGGTTTATGTAAAATTAAAAAATTATTTCAAGCCTTATAACTCGAAAAGTACTTGATGAAAAAATACTTTATTACAGTGTTTTGGAAAGCTCTCGACATAAGCTATTATGTGTTAAAAGTTTTATTACTTAACTATATAATGATAAATAGGCGGCAAAAGATGATAACCACATCTAAACTAAAAGTATCTAAACTAAAGATGTACTTTAATGCAATTGTTTAAGGGTTTGTTCCCTTTAGCATTTGCAACGCTCATAATATTATTTTATCCTTGTTATTAAATAAAGACAAATGATGCTCACGAGCATTGCGTTAAGTGGAACATCTTAAATAGGTCTTTAGTTTTGATTTGATGTCATTGGCTACTGATATTCACTGGTCAGTACTGATTTATACATCATGTACATGTTACATGGCAGTGAATATCATCGAAATGCTCATTTATTTAAAGATGTTTAACATATAGTACAAAAAAGAGTGATATCCCTAAAAAAATTACCTTTTTAAAAAAAAAGATAAAAAAAGGTGCTAAGTCCGTGTAAAAAACAGTAAAGATAGTTATTTTAATCTGCACAAAATAGTGTTATTTTAAACCGTAAAAAATTGTTATACAAATTATTTTAATTTAGTATAAAATTGTATATCTTACAAAAATAATGATATCAAAAAAATTGTGCTAAGTGAAAATAAAAATATTTTAACCAAAAAATGTTATACAAAATAGTTGTTTTAATTTTCTACATTATATCCTAGAAAAATAATGATATCGAGAAATTACGCTAATTGAAAATAAAAATTTAAAATATTTTAACTAAAAAAAATTGTACAAAATAGTTTTTAATTTCCTACAAATAATATTAAAAAGTTGCGTCAACTGAATAAAAATTTTCATTATAAAATATACATATTTCTTTTTTATTTCCAATATTAAAAGAAAAATGATATTAAATGAATTGTAATATATCTATTATAAAAAATCGTTGAAAATATGAACAATCATATATATTGAAATAATCATATGCATATATCCTGAAAAGTTTAATTAAAAAAAAAAAGAAAATGATAATACAAAATACAAAATTAAAAATTATTAAAAAAATTAAAAATTAGAAATTAATAAAGAAAAATTAAAATTTATATAAAAATTAAAAATTAATACATATAGAAAAATTTTAGTTAAAAAACTTAGCGCTGCTACGCTGAACAATGTGCTAATAAAATTAGCTTTTCGTTTGGCCTATATATGAATTATTACAATTTTTGCAGTCTAATTTATACACGACTTCGGTCCTGTTGTTAGTAGACAATCTATCTTTTCCGCGTTTAATCAAAACATTAAGTTTTTTTCGGTACATTATAGACAATATTAAGATATATTATTAAAAACGTGGCTAAAGCCACTTTCATCACTAAAGCCCTCCACAAACGGTAAAGAAATATAACAAGGTGTAGCCGCATTATCACTCTCAGAATTTGTATTTACATTGTCACGATGTTTTAAAAAATCAAGTCTTCTTTTAACGTAACGGTTAATAATTTGATCTGGAAAACAATTGTTGGAAAGAATCTGTTTGACAATGTTGATATTCTTAAAATGAAATCGAACGTCTGATAATAAAATAGCGCTAAAATAGCGCTAATTTTTCCTTTTTTTCTTCCTTTTTATTCACTTCTTATTGTTTTTATAATATTGTAAACTATTGTAGTTCACTTGAGAACGACCAAAACCCATGGTCGAAACGTTGTGATTCTTTATCAACCAATAAATTGCCAGTGTGGTCGATCTAAATTACGTTATTTTATTTTATCTACTGGCGACATTCAAGAATTTAATATTATAATGTAGAAAATTAAAACAACTATTTTGTATAACTTTTTTTGGTTAAAATATTTTTATTTTCACTTAGCACAATTTTTTTGATATCATTATTTTTGTAAAATATACAATTTTATACTAAATTAAAATAATTTGTACAACAATTTTTTACGGTTTAAAATAACACTATTTTGTGCAGATTAAAATAATTATCTTTACTGTTTTTTACGCGGACTTAGCACCTTTTTTACCTTTTTTTTTAAAAGAGTAACTTTTTTAGGGTAATAACTGATGCTCCCTCTTCCCGTGTGTCGCTCGCTAGCGTGATGCATGCGCTGTTCATGCAGCCACAACATCTTCCTTTTTTTTTTTTAATCAGCCTTCTTAGAATTAAAATTAGATAAAACGCTCTATCAAATACATACATTACATAACGTAATCCTTTAACTTAGCTGGAGTTCTAACAGATCGTCCACTGCGAGTTAGTCTAAGTGTTTGTTGTTGTTCCGCATTAACATTTTTGGATGCTGAGGATTCTTCACAACTAACATTTATAGCATTCTTGTTTTCCTGTCCCTTATTCTCATTATTTTCATCATAATCATCATAATCATCAACTCTAGTTTTAGTTCTTGTTTTCTTTAAATGTCTCGAATTTCTTCTAACAATGTTACCATTATTGTTAATAATAATATAAGATTGTGGAGTTTTATGTTTGGAAATTATCTTAGCCAGTTCCCATGTTTTTCCTGTCTTAACTAGCACATTCTCTCCCTCTCGCAATTATTCACGCTCCTTTGCATGGATATCATGATAATTTTTTATTTACTTTTGCTTATCAATTAACTTTTTGTGTATATTTTCGGATATGATTGGTAATAACTTGGTATGTATCGGAATTTTAGTTTTAACACGCCTGTTAAACATAATTTGTGCAGGTGATACGTTTAATCCCGGTATTGGCATATTTCGATGTTCTAAAAGAGCTATTTCCATATCTATATTTTCTTGCTTGCTTTTTATTAATAATTTCTTAACTGTTTGTACTGCACGCTCCGCTAAACCATTATTACGTGGATAATTTGGTGAGCTAGTTACTATTTTGAAATGCCATTTATTAGCAAATTCTTTGCATTCATATGAATTATAAGGTTGATTATCACATATAAGTATTCCATGTGTAGCAAAAACAGTTTTCATCTTATTAATAATTTCTGTGCCTGTCTTATTTTTTAATTTTATAATTTCTAGCCATTTAGAATAGTAATCCTGTATTATCAAATAGTTTTCTTCCTTAAATTGAAAAATATCACTAGCTATTTTTTCGAAAGGAAGTTTTGGTATTTCGTGATTTATTAACGATTCTTTAGTGTTTGAGTTACTATACTTTTCACATATTGCACACTTAAGTATCATTTCTTCCATATCTTTGCTCATACCTGGCCAATATATAACTTGATTTGCTCGAGCTTTAGTTTTAGTTATACCAAAATGTGACTCATGCAATAACTGTAAAATGTATTTTCGAAATTCTGCTGGAATTATTAATTTAAAGTTAAGATATACTAAATCATCTTCTATTGTGATTTGATCCTGTAAATTAAAATAATGTTTGACTATATCGTCTACATCGTTTTTTATTTTAGGCCAACCATTCAAAATAGTATTTGAGTTTGATAATGTTGGATCCGCATTAGTTGCTTTTTTAAATTCTTGCTTCCTAGCATCTACAATATTAAGACCTATGTCAATAGAGTGTATTACTTTCTGTAACCATCATCCGTGTTTGTTTCATTAATAAACGATCTTGATAATAAGTCTGCAATATGCATTTCTTTTCCTGGCTGGAATGATATCTCTATTTGATATTTTAGTAATTTAATTCTCATTCTTTGTAGACGAGTGGAAGGAATTTCTGAAATCGTTTTGTTAATTATTCTAATTAATGGTTTATGATCAGTGATTATATTTATTTTTCTGCCATAGATATAATTATGAAATTTCTGTGTAGCAAAAACAATATTTAATAATTCTTCCTCAATTTGAGCCATGTTTTCTTCATTTTTGGTAAAATTTCTAGACGCAAAACTAACTGCTTTTCCATTTTGCAGCAAGCAGCATTCTAAATCATTTTGTGATGCATCTGCTTGTATCGTAATTTCTTTATTCATATCGAAATTTGCCAATACGGGCGCATTCGCTATTTCCTGCTTTATTTTATTTAAACAGTTTTCATGTATCGGCAACCATTGAAATTGTACATTTTTTTTAAATAGTTCTCTAAGTGGCGCTATTTTTCCGACAGATTCGGTATAAAATTTCGCAAAAAATTAATCATGCCTATTATACTTTGTAATTTTGTTTTGTTTGAAGGACTTTCTATAGCTAGTATCGCTCGAACTCTATTCGGATCTATTGTCATTCCTTCAACACTGAAAATATTATCTAAGTACTTCATTGAGCTGACTTTATACTGAACTTTATTTTTATTAAACTTAACGCTCCTACTTCTAGCTCTTTCAATAACTTTTTTGACTGTAATATCATAATCTTTTTCCGTATCTGACGCAATTAATAAATCATCAAAGTATATTATTACACCTTCTATATCACTAAAATTCTCAGCATTTATTTTTTGAAAATATTGAGGCGCCATTTAGTCCAAAAGGTAATCTATTAAACTTATAACAACCAAAGGGCGTCGAAAATGTACATAGTTCACTCGACTTATCATCTAACTTAACATGTCAAAATCCATTTTTTAAATCTAATACTGTAAAATAACGCTTATTCGCCAACTTTTCTATTAGTTCATCGACTGTTGATATTAACACATCCTTAGGCCTCTTACCTTATTTAAATTTCTTGGATCAAGACATATTCTCATTTTAGCATCTGTTTTTTCAACTATTACCGAGTTGCTGATCCAAGAAGGATTCTCTACTTTTGCTATTATTCCATCACGTACCATTTTTATCAGTGTACTTTTTAGTTTATCAAGAACTATGTAGGGAATCCTCCTAGGCGGACAAGCAACTGGTGTATTCTTTTCATCTATTTCAATTTTACACGTTTTTCTGAATGTGCCACTACCTTCAAAAACATCAATGTTTTCTGCTATAAACATCTCCTTTGAACTATGACTTTCAATCATATGTATCCTTTTGATTAAATTAAATTCTCGACAAGTCTGTAAACCTAATAATGGCATTACTTTTGCTTTAACAATTACAAATCTTTGTTTTTTTCTCTATATTTTTAAACAAACATTTCAAATCAATTATTCCTATTGGTTTCATTTTGTTATCATCAAACTTTCTAATATTATATTAGTATGCTCTAGTTTTGTCTTTGCCTTTTTAATTTTATTATATTATATATACTTAATGGTAAAACATTTACATCTGATCCTGTATCTATCTTAAATTTAATGTTATTATTCTCTATTTATACTGTTTCAAACCATCTAGTATTAATATTTCCAACTTCTACATAATCAATACAAAATGAACTTTCTTTTGATGACTTATCTATATCAGTTTTGTTCTGTTATTTCTTTTACTTTTTTAATTTTACAACTAACCGCAAAATGATTCAATTTACCACATTTCTTTCCATAAGCCGGACATTCTCATGGACCATGTTTTATTTCGCACCTTCTGCAGTCAAATTTTGATGCTTCTGTTCCTTTACCTTTGTTATACTTCTGCTGCTTCTTTTTGTGTAGACTATCTATTTCCGTTTTGTCACCTTGAAGATTTTTTGCCTGTGTTCTTGATACTTCAGCGGATCTGCAATAATCAATTGCTTTTTGCAAGTTAAGATCTTCTATTCTCAGTAGTTTTTCTTGTAGCACCTTGTCATTTATTCCTAGTACAATTCTGTCACGTATCATTCTGTCTACCATTGTCCCAAATTCACAAGTTTAACTAAGTTTCTTAATTTCCAGAAAGCTGTCAAATTTTTCGCCTTCATATATTATACAATATTTTTTTTGGAACACAATACTCTTCAAAACATTGTAAGACTTTCGTCAAATTATTTCTATCCGTTTCTTGCAGATTGAATGTATTACATAATTCAATACCTTCTTTGCCAACAATATTTAGTAGTATGGCAATTTTAATATCATCTGTTTTCTCTATACTGCCTGACGCTTTCAGAAATATTTCAAAACTTTGTTTAAATTTGCGCCAGTTTTCACTAATGTTTCCATTTAGATTTAGCCCTTGCGGTGGCTTATAGTAAAGTTCCATTGTGCTGTTGCCACTCGTTTGCGTGCTTCTAACCTCTTACTTTTTGTCTTAATGTTTATTCGATTTCTGACAATTTATTTTTTTGCTACACATTTATTTATAACATTTATTTTTATTTTACGACTGCGCCATGTTATATACTTTATTAGAATATATATATTTATATGTCGTACAATAGTATACAATGGAATTGGCAAGCACGCTTTGTTCCTTTATAATAACTGACGCGCCCTCTTCCCGCGTGTCGCTCGCTAGCGTGACGCATGCGCTGTTCATGCAGCTACAACATGCATCAAGTATTATATATTATGCATGTGTCTCGTGTTTCCCGCGAATAATTAATCTTTAATAAAATTTTACGCACTACCATCTGCGTTGACTCTTAATCGCTCTTTTCTCGTGTATCGTATAATTTTTTAAGTTAATTATTTTTCAAAATTATTGAAAGTATACATACAGCTTAATATTTTTGTATTCTTTTGTTTATTAATTTAAATTATTTCTTTGTATGCATAAAATCGTAGTTTTGTTATTAAAACAATTGGAAGATTTTATTTTTTGACAGCGTGGCATTGCTCGTTCATGAACATGTCATTGTCTATGTCGTAAACATATGATATTACGAAATATTAGAAGTCACTGACACCACGAGGCCAAGCAAACAAAAGTTCAATTAGGTGCATTTGAGGTAGGTGAAAGCAGATGATTTCGTTATCTCGTTTGTTTCCAAATGTGTGTGTATGATTGTTCCATTCAAATATACGAGATCTCTCCTTGCACGTATATAATCGCATCGTTTGTAACATTAAACAAATCGAATATGCGAACTTATTTATTTAATTTTTTCGCAAATTTAACATTATTCGATATATCCTTCAATATTACTTTTCAATATTACATTGAAACTACATTGCATATTAAACAAACCAGCAATTTAAACCATTAATATTTCCTGTGCTTTATTGAAACTTCTAACTTAAAGCTATATGATAATATGCACTTCATTAAATTTTATTGTAATCATACATAATATATTCTTAGAAAAAATATTTAAATTGTCTCTCTCTCTCTCTCTCTTTCCCTTTCCCCGTTTCACTCTTTCTCTCTCTCACTCTCTCTCTCTTTCTCTCTCTTTCTCTCTCTTTATCTCTTTCATATACGTTGTTGGACTTATATATTTTATTTATTCTTTTTCTTCTTTTTCGATAAATTTTATTTTGAATTATTTCTTTCTTTCCCTATTTACTTATATTTTTGTTATATGTTATGTTTGAACTCTTTTTTATTTTTACGTGAAATATTATTTTACATGCGCATTAAGTTGTTTTTTATGTAATTTTCATACAAATGAGTAGATAATTCAGCGTATATCTATATTCTCAAAATCATATTGATATATTCAAAAACTAATTCTTCCTTTGAACAGTATGATATTATAATACAGTCAAATAATTATCGTTGTTATATTTTCATCAAAGCAGCACCGCAAAAATGTACATAAATCGTAAATAAAATATATATGTAGGAACTATAATTTATATTCTCTCTGCATAACGTTATAACTATAGCTGCAAAAAATTGAATTGTCTGTTTTGATGATTGCATGTCATGAAATATATAAAGATATTCAAGTTAATAAATTTTCACGTAAATGTGCTATTTAAATAACTTCTGTAAAGTAGTCATTTTTACAATAAAATTTAATTAAATGAAGAGAATGCAAACTATATAAAATTATAATTGAAATTTCATTATTATTAAATAATTTTGGAAGATATTATTCACTAATATTTTTATTATTATATTTTTTTATTAATTTTATTATATTTTGTAATATTTATGTTATATCTTTTCATCATATTTATTACATCATTTTTATTATATCATTTTTATTATATAGGGGAGACCGGAGAAAATAGTAACAGCGTCATGAAAGTAACAAGTCTCCTATTAAACTACACAATATGTTGAATAATTTATACTACTTATCAAATACCCTGATTATCTTCCTTTTTATCTAATTGTTGTAGAACAATCGCGCCGGTTACACATGCAGGAATGAAATTAGTGTATTGGCATTATTCATCTAAATATTTCTTGTTTTAGTTTTTTTGTATCTATGCTTAATTAAAGTGTATATATTGACGTAATTATTTGCCGGTGCATTCTTCTAAAATGTATTCATAAGTTTTTATAGTTTATTTGGTTAAGTCTTGCATCATATTTAAGTTACAATGCTTTTTATTCTATATTTAGGTTACAATGCCTTTTATTCTAAAAAATGTGTACAAGGGCAAAAGTAACACGACACTTTGTGGACGAAAGTAATATGTTCGAATGCTTAGAGTGCAAGAGCTGGTTCCATAATATCTGTACGAAAAAACCAAAGACGATTCTTATTACACTAGGACCTCTATTTAGTAAACTTCGATATAGTAAAGTCTCCCTACTATGCGATCGATATCGATCGGTGGCGAGCGTGGTAGGAGAAGCGTCGGGCGTATACATTCAGGCGCGTAGTGCGCTATTAAATATTATGTATAGAATATCTAATCATAAGTTGGGAACAGTGTAAAATTTCAATCTAATTGATTTAATGATTTTAGAGATACATGATTAGATTAAAAGTATAATTTTGAAAAAGTATTTTTAACTGAAAAATGTCGAAAACAAAATCGGGGAATCCGTCCCTACACGTGGCTGCTGATACGATCCTACAAGAGACCACGTCAGTTGCGCATAGTCTGCTTGGGTGGAGCGTGCGCAGCCTTCGATTTAAGTGTGATGCGGTGCCGGTCCCACTGCAGTTCACTAAATCGAGGTCCTAGTGTACATATCCCATAATTTTGATTCGGAATAGATAACAATTTCTTTCATATAGTTATCTTACAATTTTTACACTATTATTTAGAATCGTTATTTAGACTTAAACAAGTACAAAACTGGTGTGACATAATTATTTTATGATATTACTTATAATTATTTTGCTTAACAAAAATTATTTCTTTTAAGTTTTTCAAAGATGACAAAAATAAATATTTATTTTATATTTTATTTTAATATAATATAATACAAATTTATAATAAGTCATTTTGCTTAATAAAAGATTATAATAAAAGTTACCTTAACTTGAAAAAAGTTATATTTATTGTATTTTCTCGAAAATAAGAACTAGTACATTTATTCCCAGACTATGTTACTTTCGTCCCAAGCCTGTCAGGATAAAAGTAACAATAAAAGTACTTGCAAAATGCTATAGTAACTCTTTAAATATCTATTATTTGAGATTGAAACATAGGTATAATAATAGAACAATAAATGGAGTTTTTTAACATATAATCTTTTTTGTTATGTCTCTAATTAATTAGTGACCTATAATACAAAGATTATTACTTTTGTCCCCGGGCTCCCCTATTCTGTGTACAAATTTAAAAGTCCAAGAAACGTGAATATAATAGAATAGTGATCCAATGGAATCAGACATAATTGATACATATGGAAAGGAAACAAAACTCATCGATGTGTTAAAATTTGTCTCGTGCTAGCAGAAACCTTCGGCTTTTTGCTTCGGTTCATTTACTAGTCTTGCAAAGATGAATCTATGATTTTGCGAGTGCTGGTTTCTAGGAGAAATTATTTCCGACCCTTATCTCCCGCGATATCGGCGATATCCAATGAATGTCAATGAAAAAAACCCGACTCTTTCGCTTGTCGAGCAATTGTTCTTACCACTGAGCTATTCAACTCCACACCGATACTTCCCTCGTCTATTTGTAGAAATAATGAGAACGCGATTAGCTCCGCGTAAAATTTAACAAATTAAGTAGGTAAAGAATTAGGCTCTGTTATGTATTAAACAACATGATACACGAGAAAAGAGCGATTAAGAGCCAACGCGGATGGTAGTGCCTAAAAATTTTATTAAAGATTAATTATTCGCGAGAAACACGAGACACATATTTTATTTGATATTATATTTGATTATATTTTATTTGATGTAGATAACTACATGAGTAGATAAAACTTTTGTCTGAAACATTTTTCTCTAAAATGCTTTGTTTCCGAAATAATTGCGTGCGTTAATTAAAATGGCTCACCCTGTATATACAAATCAGTTAAAAAGCGTTTCTTCATATAAAGAGCTATAGACTCTGTGGACGTAAATGCGTCATGTTTGCTTGCGCAAATGTATATGCGATCTATAAGCTGCGAAGACATGAAAGTAAGAAGCCAGTATTCTCTATCCATGTTCCACTAAACTTGATCTAGTCATTGTCCCTTGATCTGGCACCTTCGCATACCTTTGTATTTCATCTCCTCTTTTATCGAAGTCCATCTATCCAGCTAAGAGTTACCAGCATTCAGCAAATAACATGACATATTTCTTAACTAGGTTCGTTCCGGAGATAATATAATAGACGGAAGTCTTATTTCGGTCACACAATCGTGCTGAAAAAGTAACATTTCTGTTTAACATTTAAATTTACTTGGAGTTAGTGATATTTATCGCTTTTAATTAGAATTTTTTATTGGTATGATTTTATTAATAATTCCGAAATATTCCCCTTTATACATGCTTCCCACCACTTATGATTTTGATCTTGACTATATTGTCAAAGTCATGTCCCTGAGCAATATGCAAAACAAAATGCGTTTTAATTTCTTAAAATTTTAATTATACTAGGTATAATTTTAATTATCCTGCAATGATACCAATGCGTTCGTATTATAAGAATATTTTATGCATGATTACAGATTTTCTTCGTTCTGCAAATCTGAGATATTTAAATTGTACTATTAATTATGCAAATGAGAGAAAGTTATTTTTTAATACGTAGATTAATATATTTTGTTAATATTACAAAAATAAGCTGAATTTTGAATTATTAATATAGTAACACAAAATAAAATTACATCTTAATATTTATTTATTTTAACATCTCTTAAGTTTTTTATTATGTTAATAATGTATATCAATATATGTATATTAATACTGCATTAATTATTACTTGCCAATACACATAAATTAATATATGAATATTTATGTGTAATATATATGTAATATATGTAATATATATATGATTTGATAGTGGATAATATTACAGTATAGATTATTATTTTAATATAATTACGAAAATAATTACGAATGTTGTACATAATAAAATATTGTATGTGTAATTAATATTATAAAATACTGTACATATAAATAATATTTAAATATATTTGTATATAAATATTAACAAATTAGTGTTATATTAATATTTATATTAATTATATTATATTAATATTTATATGTTATATGTAATAACATATTACATATGTTATTAATATTCTAAATCCTATAAAAAGTATTCTTTACAAATGTATTTTATTAATGTACTATGAATATTTTTAATTTAATAATAAATGATATGGCATAATTCTTGGAGCACGCTATCTCTATAATATTTTTATTCCACATTATAAGAAAACTTTAATTTTAATTTAACAATTTGCTTCGTTATGAGAAAAACACAATTATTAATTTGATCGATTTGAGAGATTTCCTGTTATTTTAATTATATATCCACCATATAAATTTGAAAGAGTGAACAAAAACCTAAAAAATAATAGTCATTTATTATATTTTCTTATATATGATACTGTAATATTATACTTTAATGTTAATAAGTTATGTTTTTCCTTAACCTGCTTAAAGACAATTTACTGATACGAACTCGTAATAATAATATAGTAATAATAATATAGTTAATAAAATTTTATTTGAATGTATATTATAAATTATAAAAATTCTTAAATTTTTGGTTAAAGGAATACAACTTTTAAACAGTATAAAAGAATTCAAATGTATATATTTACAGATATTTTTGCATTCCACGTAACGGCCTCTTTTGCTTTAGACCAACGCGAAATAGACGGTTTTGCCATCTTATGGCGCTCGATCGCTAGCACGAATTTAAAGTGAGAAAAACGGCACCGTACTTTGCTATTACATACCGTTTCTGAAACGTCTGTTAACGAAGTTAACTGAAGTTGTGGGTGTTTACGACAAATGATCGGATTTCTAATCGGACCGAGCAGTGGTACTCAATCGATTCATATCAGAAAATCCCTTAGATTAGTCGGATTATGTTTGCTGTCTCAGTAATAATCGGATTAGGTTGAATGACTCGTGAGTTGTTGCAAAAAAATTTAACTAAAATAAAAATAGAAAAAAAAAAAGAAGTGTATCTTATTATTATATTTTGAACTATTATTCTAAGTACTAACATTTCATGTTCTTTTCAATATTATTAATACTAGAAGTATACGTTTTACTGACAAAATTCTGGAAAAAAACGAATTGTTCATAATCTCATTTATATTATTTGTTAATCTATAATTTAATTAAATATTTTTTTATAAGCAGCTTGAAAACACACTTGAACTATGGATGCAAATGAGGATAGATCCATTGAGCAAGAATATTTTGATAAGTGTATATCATAAAATTGAAAAAAAATTGTATCAAACAAGATTAATTTAATAGTTTTTGTTTTTAATTATTGTTCACATATTTATAATAAGAAACATTATATTATTTCAATAAGCATATTTTTTACAGAAAACTGTAGATTTCAGTGGAATGCAGAGACTACTAAATTATTAATACAAGAAGTTAAATACAAAATATCATTAATAAATAAAAAAATTATATACAGAAAAAAGTATAGAAATCCATCGCCAATAATTTCCATAAAAGAGAATATATCACTGATGAACAATGTTCTACAAAATGGAAGAATTTAAAACAAAAATATAAGCATGTATGAGACATCAATAATGAAACTGGTCAATCTCCAGAAACTTGGAAATATTTCGACATGATTGACGAATTTCTAAATACTAGGCCGGAAATATTGCCTGTCTCAATTGTCTCTAGTAGATGATAGATTTCGAATAAGAGAAAGAAATCATACAAATGTTATGGAATGCAACGATGAGAATGCAGTACCAAATACTTCTTATGGCATCACACGCAATGTGAGGAAACGTAAAACATCTAGTGACAAATCTACATTGGCGGAAGTACTGTATAAACAAAAAGAAGAGCATCATAAAAAGAATATAGAAATGCAAAAGAGATTTTTGACATTATTTGAAAAATATTTGCGAAGAAATAATGCATAGAAGAGGATGACTGGTTAACTTTTTTTTTCCAAAAAATATTTTTGAAATTTGCATAGTATAACTTTATATTTAAAAAAAATCTTTATAATTTTCATTTTTTATTTTTTTATGTTATAAAACATGTTTTGTTTATTTATTGAGTTTACATATAGAGATTTACAGAGATTTACGTTGAATATTCTCATTAAAATTCAAAGTAAAATTACAAAAGAAAAATATTCTTAAATATATAAAAAATATTTAAAAAATATGATGATTAAGTGATATGTATTAAGTGAAATGTGTGATATTATTTAATTTTTATTTTTGTTAAATGTCTCACATATGTGATACAATTTATTTATTTTATTATTGATAGTTTAAAAATGGATAATAGTACAAAACAAGAAAAAGACTGATCAATTACAAATATAAGCTTTAGGAAATTTTATTTACTCGCAAAGGAAGCATTTTTTTATTTAATGTATGTTATGTACAAATATATTAAATTATATTTTACTTAATATATTTATATATTATCTCTTATTACCTATATATAATTTTTAAAAAGTATAATTAGAATTATAATTTTATATCTTATACGTACAAACAAATGTAACATTTTTAAATTATATTTGGAAATGTAACAAAGATATTAATTAATTAATAGTTAATAGTTAAAGAAAGAGTGGAAAAATTAATAAATAAATTACAGATAAATTAGATAAATAAATTACAGAAGAATAAAATACTGATGTAATTAAAAAATTACAATAATTATTTAATATTAAATATTTATTTTAACATATTGAGCAATCAGTTACAGTTACAACTCCTAGCTTTTAAAATATCTTCAATAAAAATAGAATAACATAATATTATTTGTGGAAAAAAAATTTCAAGTTAGAGAATGAAAAATTTAATCAATAAACCAACTAGTTTCTTGGATTGATGTAATGCTTACATTATTGTGCACTGTTTGTATAATGTTTTTTCTTTATTATAAATTGAATATAATCTTTATTTTAAATTAAAGTAATTGCGCAATTTCTTTTTTTTCTTCTGTATCTATAAATGGATAATTTTGATCATTGTATTCATTGTCCGGTTCGAAAATGTCGAATGGCTCATCTTTATTGTCAATAAAAATGTTATGTAAAACACAACACGCAAGTATAATTAATAGTATCATTTCTGTGTTGTATAAGTACATATATTTTAATTTACGGAATCGTCCTTTTATTCCGAAAGCTCTTTCGATTATGACACGAGTTTTCGATAATTTAATATTATAATTGTGTTGGGTATAATTCAAATGCTCATTATCACGATATAAGCATATTATATGAAAGCGAATATGCAGAATCAGCTAATAAATGACTATGTTGTGAGAAATATCTTTCTATATCACAGTCTATCATATGTTTTATATCACTTTGTCGCCAAACTTGAGCGTCGTGAATACTATCACAAATTCCTGTAAAAATATCTGAATTTCATTCTATGATCACAAATTCCTTGCAATATTATAGAATGAAATCCTTTTCTGATTGATATACAATAACTATTTGAATGTTCAATAGGGGCACTAATGCAAATATGGCATTCGTCAATGACACACACTACACTCAGGAAACCATTCATGGCAGCAAATTCCTGTTGTATTTGTAATAATTCATGAACTTCTGGCCATTTTATATGATTTTCAATATGTTCTAAAACATATGCCACATTAAACGCACATCTCTATACGGTATTTTTTGATACTCCAAATCTGCAATGGATCTAAAAAAGACAATTTTAATGTAATAAAATTTTGAAATAATATTTATTTAAAGTTATTTTTATCATCAATTACATTTATTATATTCTTTTATACATATCTCGTATTTAAAAGAAATGTTACAATTGAAAAATTAATTTTGATTACTTTATTTATAAACTTCTTGGTTTTCAAAAATCTAGAGAGTTATAGTTAGATCTGTTTATTTAGTAGCTTAGGCGAATTTTGTTTTCCAATTATTGGCAATAATTTTGCACTAATTGTTGTAAAAGTATTGCTAATACGGAAATGTGATTTAAAATCTAAAAAAAGAAAAATATATTTTTTGGTTACATAGACATATATATATGTACATTGATAAATAAAATTATATATTTAAATATATTTATCTTAATTTTGTAAGTATTTTTAAGTATTGAAATCTACTCTTGAAATAATTCTCATACATTCTCTCTCGTATATTGAGTATTAATTTTATTTAATGTTCAATAACAAAAAATTTGCATTTCATATTTAATAAAGGTAGTAAAGGTTATTTCATTCCACAAAAAATTCAAATAATAAATAATATATATCATTACCTCGACAGAATATTGAAGAACAATATTTTCAAAATAATGATTGATTTTTAAATGTGGCTCTTTGACATGATATATTTGCCAATCATCATTTTCATTATTATTATATTTATAACATTATATAATAATAACATTATTATTAATAATAACATTCCACAAAAAAGTATCTCTATCCTTATATGTTTCCTATAAATTAACAAATAATAAGAATGAGGTTGTGAACAATTCGTTTCTTTTCAGAATTTTGTCAGTGAAACGTGTACTTCTACTATTAATAATATTGAAAAGAACATGAAATGTTAGTATTTAGAATAATAGTTCAAAATATAATAATAAGATACACTTCTTTTTTTTTCTATTTTTATTTTAGTTAAATTTCTTCGTAACAACTCACGATTCATTTAATCTAATCCGATTATTACTGAGACAGCAAACATAATCCGACTAAGGGATTTTCTGATATGAATCGATTGAGTACCACTGCTTGGTCCGATTAAAAATCCGATCATTTGTCGTAAACATCCTACAAAAGCAATGTTAAATACATTAATATTGTATATCCATAAACCAATGCAAATTATTTAATTTTTCGTTATTCACTCTTGAACAGTTTTTGTTATTTCAATAATATTATATATATACATATACATATATATATGTATATATACACATATACAGGGTGTCCGTCGATTTTCGACCTTAACGAAAAAAATAAGTAGATTGGCTCAAATTAAGAAGAAATTATCTATATTGTTTTGGGATTGTCGCAATAATTACGGAAAAATTAAATAAAGAAGATCGGCCAATCTGCGTGAATAGAAGCGCGCGGCGACGAAAGTCGTCCCACTGTAATCCGATACTAGTCGCGCCGCGAAACGGTGGGCGGGTCGCTCGAGACATGATGCGATATATCGCAATACCGCGCCGAAAAATGACCCGTCCTTTTAGTGGCGAGAAAATGATGCTCTATCATTTCCACACCACCTTGCGGTAGATAGCATGGTGCGCTTTTTTTATAGTGGTTTCCCCCATAGGCCTATTCCACTCTCAATTTGAAAATTATTCAAAATGCCATTACTATATGCTGAATACATCATAAATGTAAAAAATTAATGGTGACAGTACCTTTACAAAAATTAATCCGTGATTGAAAATCCTTCAATAAAATGTATTGCACACGTTGATAATGATACGATGATAAAATGCTTCACGAATCCTTTCTTCATCCCGTACGAAAGCGCACTGCTGGACCGATTATCCTGATATTATGCACGACACGCAGTTTCACATAATTATTGCACAACACATAAAATTGTATGGCCACTTGGTTTTCGTTAACGCCTGGGAAATGATTCCATGTAAATTGCGGCCGCACAAGTATTTTCTCCCGCTAGTTCGTATGCCACAATCATATCCGTATATCCTATTCCTGCAGAATATACCTCATTTTCACTGTTAATTTACTACGCAAACACAAGATTTTTATTAAAATGTCTTAGCTCTCGCACGTTGTTATCAGACTGTGTACGCCGGCAGCACGCAACTACAGCTGAGCGGACAACCATAATTTGTGGACGCGCAGGCGTCGAACTCACACGTACGCTTACTCACATGTCCGCTCAGCTGTCAGCTGAGAGATGAAGAAAAGATTCGTGAAGCATTTTATCATCGTATCATTATCAACGTGTGGAATACATTTTATCGAAGGATTTTCAATCACGGATCAATTTTTGTAAAGGTACTGTCACCATTAATTTTTTACATTTAGTATGTATTCAGCGTATAGTAATGGCATTTTGAATAATTTTCAAATTGAGAGTGGAATAGGCCTATGGGGGAAACCACTATAAAAAAAAGCGCACCATGCTATCTACCGCAAGGTGGTGTGGAAATGATAGCGCATCATTTTCTCGCCACTAAAAGGACGCGTCATTTTTCGGCACGGTATTGCGATATATTGCAAACCACCATCATGTCTCGGAGAGCGATCCGCCCACCGCTTCGCCGCGCGACTAGTATCGGATTACAGTGGGACGATTCTTGTCGCCGCGCGCTTTTACTCACGCAGATTGGCCGATCTTCTTTATTTAATTTTTCCGTAATTATTGCGACAATCCCAAAACAATATAGATAATTTCTTCTTAATTTGAGCCAATCTACTTATTTTTTTCGTTAAGGTCGAAAATCGACGGATACCCTGTATATAAACACACACACACACACACACACACACACACACACATACACACACACACACACACATATATATATATATATATATATATATATATATACAGGATGAGCCATTTTAATTAACGCACGCAATTATTTCGGAAACAAAGCATTTTAGAGAAAAATGTTTCAGACAAAAGTTTTATGGTTTCATGGGGGCCATAAGATGGTATCATTGGTTTGACACTGAAGAGTCATTTGAAGGTTACATAAAGGCTACCTCAATTTTTTTAAATTGCACCCCTTATTTTTTATTACATATTCTTTTAGCTGACCTCGAGCTTTCCAAAACACTATAATTAAATGTTTTTCCGTTAAGTACTTTTCGAGTTATAAAGCTTGAAATAATATCTTAATTTTACATAAATGATAAAATATCTAGTAAAATATTCATTTTTCGATTATCTTACCTTAATACTTTTATGTACAAAATAATGGGAGGAATCAATTAGTGTAAAGAAAAAACATAGTTGTTTCGAAGAAGAAATATGTAATTTGCAATTAACAATTTTATATTTTTTCTTAGAAACAACTGTATGTTTCTTTACACTAATTGATTCCTTTCATTATTTTGTACATAAAGATATTAAGGTAAAATAATCGAGAAATGAATATTTTACAAGATATTTTATGGTTTATGTAAAATTAAGAAATGATTTCAAGCCTCATAACTCGAAAAGCACTTAATGGAAAAACATTTAATTATAGTGTTTTGGAAAGCTCTCGAAGTCAGCTACAAGAATATGTAATAAAAATAGGGGGTGCCATTTAAAAAAATTGAGGTGGCCTTCACGTGACCTTCAAATGACTCTTCAAGGTCAAACCAATGATACCATCTTATGGCTCCCTCGAAACCATAAAACTTTTGTTTGAAACATTTTTCTCTAAAATGCTTTGTTTCCGAAATAATTGCATGCGTTAATTAAAATGGCTCACCCTGTATATATACAGGGTGGGTCAGATAAAGTGTTACAGTTTAATATCTTTGAAACGGCTAGATGGATCTTAATGTTCTTGAATTCGATTTTCTCGATTTGATGTGCTTTTTCACGTGGACTTATTTTCATTTTCCGCAATCGGTCCTTCGTGGGGTGGAGGCACCAAGCTCCGTTTTTTTAAATGGCACCTTCCCAAAAAATTAATATTAATGGATTCTATGTTGAAAAAGAAGTAACTTTTATTCGAAAAAATTTTTTTTACAATCATTAATTTCCGAGCTACAATTATTCAAAATTTTTCGGAGCGCCGAACTTCACACTTATGAAACAGTGTTTATCTCAACTGTGTTACTCTCAACTTTAGGCAGTTGTGATCTAACACCTTTAGATTTCTTTTTATAGGGATACATAAAGGAAAAAGCATTTAGCACAGTTCCTACTACGAGAGAAGAATTGAAGGAACGAATTCGGACTGCTTGCGCATCAATTACAACAGCTATGCTATTCAGTGTTCGCAGAAATATTATCGAAAGATTACTTAAGTGCTTGGAAGTACATGGTATGCTTTTTGAACACTTATTAAAATAAAAGTTACTTTTTTTCAACATAAAATCCTACTATAGACTAAGATTGTATAAACACTGTTTCACATAAGTGTGAAGTTCGGCGCTCCGAAAAATTTTGAATAATTGTAGCTCGGAAATTAATGATTGTAAAAAAATTTTTTTCGAATAAAAGTTACTTCTTTTTCAACATAGAATCCATTAATATTAATTTTTTGGGAAGGTGCCATTTAAAAAAACGGAGCTTGGTGCCCCCCACCCCACGAAGGGCCGGTTGCGGAAAATGAAAATAAGTCCACGTGAAAAAGCACATCAAATCGAGAAAATCGAATTCAAGAACATTAAGATCCATCTAGCCATTTCAAAGATATTAAACTGTAACACTTTATCTGGCCCACCCTGTATGTATATATATATATATATTGACTATTATTTTATTAATTAGGGCTGATAATGAGATCTGGCCGGCGTTATTGGCCTTCGGCGCGATTTCTACTCAAATTTATCTTAAAAAGTTTTTGCGCGCCAGGAGCGATAATCCGTAACATTTCAAAAAAGTAATTCGATATCTCAATATAATAAGAATAGAAAATGCTCTTCAATTAATCGCGACGGACGCTCGGCTAGCTCCGTCTCGGAATTGGCGAAGGGAGCGGTCCATTTTAATAATCACACAGGCCAACAAAATTTTTACCCAGAAACCAGACTTTTCCGAAGATTTTTGATTCGCTGAATCCAAATCTGGCCGCAGAATTGCTCTATCACGTCAGGATTTTGAGATATCCTAACTTAAATGTGCAAAAAACACCGTTTTTGCCCATTTTTGAAGTTGTGTAGCACGACGAGTTTTTTTTTCAATGAAAAAGTACACTCGGGATCTTAAATAACAAGTCTTCCTCTTTCAAATGCCGTTGGGTTTGCTCAAATATCTTTTTTTTTCGCTGAGATATTGCAATTTTAAGTTTACATGTTTTCAAATTTTCCTATATCTGGAAAATCATGGAAATAACATAGGTATGATATAATAGATAGGTTTTTGATTAAAAAACATGAAAATTGTTTCTAAATACATGATAACTCAGTGCTTGTATAGAAAAAAGCATACTCTTTCAAAATTCAAGGTCAGATTTCAAGAATTTTTCGAAAAAAAAATAAAGTAGCTGCCTTGAGTCAGCTAAAGTTACAGAATTTACTGTAACAATCTAAATTTCTACAGTTCGTGATATAAAAACCTATCTATTATATCATACTCATGTTATTTCCATGATTTTCAATACAATCGATACAATCGATTATAGCAAGTTTTACCGGCAGTGACGGGCCGGTATTCGAGCGCGATTACCGCAGTATCACGTGTCACGCGGTAGGAAAAGCAGCGTAAAGAAAGTGCTGGAATTTCGCGCTAAACGAGACGGCAGCCACGAATTCCGATTGAATTATTAATAATGAATACCGCGATGATGGTTCTATTAATGACATCCGTCTGTTGTAAGCCAAAAATATTAAATAATGACAGTAGATAAATTCGCCAAACGCGAGATTAATAGAATCGATTAGACAAATGCAAATCTAGAGCGTTAATACAAAAATGAGTGATTAAGCAATTACATAATATAAATGATCGGACATAAGTGCGAATAATTAACGATAATGAAATACTGAAATTGCGAACAATAAACGATAACCAAAGATCGAGCGATTCGCGTCTCGGAGATACGCGAGTCGACGCTGCGACATAATTACCGGCTATCGAATATCGCAATCACCCTTGTGTTTGAGTTCGTCGTATCGAAAATTTACTTAATAAAGAATTTCCCAATGTAACAATAATCATAACGAGAAAACACAATAAATTTGACTGTCGGCGCTTAACCGGGAGAGAGGGCACTTAATATTATCGCAGCTCGAACAAAGTATGTCGGCCGGCCGTCGCACTCTACTTGCAATTGTCGAAAACACGAATTAATCTCTAGCAAAGAATTTTATGACGGCAGCAATTCGGCACGGACTCTGTTCGGACTAATTTTATCTGATTCGCAAACGTTAAAACGACCTGATGAGGTCGACGATCGTCTCACCGATGACTTCTTGAGGTTTTCGGCGCTCTTGGCATTCACACTAAAAACCGATATCTCTGGGCTGTCGTACTCTTCGCCAAACAGTGACGAGCAGAAGGCCCGTCGGAATCGTGCCGGTAAATTAATGCGTAAGTAGGTCACTTGTAGCGCTTCCGCAACCTTCAGGATCATCGCGGGTTTTAATTACTCCTGCGGCCTAGGACCGTATCTGCGTCTGCCGCAACCCTGTTTTTTTCTCAAGATTTCTTCGGTTCTTCGATTACAGCTCGGTGTGAGGTGTCTTTCCGCTCGTCGTTATTTTTATAGATCTTCTGTAGCGCTTAGTTCGAACTGGCTCCGTTTTATAAACTGTAAAATATTGTAAAATATTCATTTTTCGATTATCTTACTATCTTAATACTTTTATGTACAAAATAATGAGAGGAATTGGTGTAAAGAAAACATACAGTTGCTTTTAAGAAAAAATATGGAATTGTTAATTGCAAATTACATATTTTTTCTTAGAAACAATGTGTTTTCTTTACCCAATTAATTCCTCTCATTATTTTGTACATAAAAGTATTAAGGTAAGATAATAAAAAATGAATATTTTACAAGATATTTTATAGTTTATATAAAATTAAGAAATTATTTCAAGCCTCATAACTCGAAAAGTACTTCATGGAAAAATAATTTATTATAGTTTGGAAAGTTTTGAAAAGCTCTCGAGGTAAGTTATAAGAATATGTAATGAAAAATAGGGGGTTCCATTTAAAAAAAATGTACTTCTGTTCTGAATCGCCTATTTCCGACCGGAATCAGAAGTTGAAAATATCACCATTCAATAGAGCGTACACGATTTATAAAGAAAATGTTTCTACTTTTTTTAAATAATCACTTCTTTAGTTTTTAAATGAGTGATACGAGTGGTCTGAAACGCCCTGTATATGTATGTATGTATGTATGTATGTACGTATGTATATATGTACGTATGTATGTACGTATGTATGTACGTATCTATGTACGTATGTATATACGTATATATGTATGTACGTATGTATGTATATATGTATGTACATATGTATGTACGTATGTATGTACGTATATATGTACGTATGTATGTATAATATTATTAAAATAAGAAAATAATAAAAATATTCTTACTTGCTTGTCCTTTAATTGTAATGGTACACGTGAACCATTTACTTTCTGAATCTTTTTTTGTTTTTACAAGCTTTTTTTGCTTTTCATAAAATTATTGACATTTTTTGGTCGTATATGATAGTGAAGAAAGGAGTTTTTAATGCCTTTTCTTCTGCATCATAATATATTCAATTATTTCCCAGATAACACAAACATATTCTATAAAGATTCTATAAATATTTTCCGAGAATATTAAAATATTCTTAGAAATGTTCTGTTATAATGAAAAGAACATTATAAAAATGTGCAGAGAATAATAAAATGAGACTACTTATAATATGCTGAATACATATATAGAATATTCTTTGAAATATTCTTGTAATATGCAAAACACGTTTTAGGAATATTTAGGAAATATTTATAGGACATTCTGTATAGGTAATTGAAGGGTACACATAGATTATTATAATTAAATTGTAGATTAATGCAAATACGCGCGTATTTGAATGAAAAAATAGATAGGAAATTATTACAAAATCAAAATATCTGTTAACATAAACAGATTATGATTTTAGTATTATTTTTCTATCTTTTTTTCTATCAAAATACCCAGACAGCACAGAATGTTCGGAAAATATTCTAACAAAATGCTTTCCATATATTCCGAGAATATTTGGAAAGAATATTCTTATATAGTTCTAAGAATGTTCTCAACATTTTTAGAATATCATTTATTAAGTTCTCAGAATATTCTAATAACATTTCAATGAATATTCTCTGAATGTTCTAGAAAAGGCAATTTACAATATTCTCAGAATATTGGAAATAATATTCTTATATAGTTCTAAGAATATTCTGAATATTTTTGGAATATTATTTGTTAAGTTCTCAGAATATTCTAACAAGACGATTCCCAAATATTCAGAGAATATTCGAATACAGTTATTTTCTGAACATATCCTATGGCGCTACAATCGCACTCGTGCAGAAGCAGTTAAAGGTTAGGTACGGCACATGGACTGAAATTTTCCGCGTAATGCGTACCGCGTAACCAATTAGAGGCGTAATTCTGTTGTGCTCCTGTTATGCTATAACAGAATTACGCCTCTAATTAGTTATGCGGTACGCGTTACGCGGAAAATATCAGTCCATGTGGCCCTTAGAGATTCTCTAAGAATAGTACAACAACTACGAATCGTGATTGTGTTCAAAAGATTTAAGTTGTCTTAAGTGTAATCTTATTATGTTTTAAACTAATCATAGAGCCGTATTAGTATTTTAAGACATTACTCGAAGACTTTTAATGATATTTTCTAGTAAAAATAAGTGTTTTGTATTATATACAGGGTGTCCGAAAAATCGCCTACTCCACTTCGGGAGGTGATTCGGGACCCAAAAGCAAGCAAAAAAGTTCATAATAAACATAGGTCCGAAAATGAGCCGTTTCCGAGTTATAGCCACTTTTATCAAAAATCGTAATTTAGAATCCGCTTGGCATTCCTCTTTCTTAATTATTTCTTAAATTAAAAATTTTTATTTTTTAATTTTTATTTGTTATTTTTATTTAATTTTTAATTTTCAATTTTTATGTTTAAATTTTTATTTTTAAATTTTTATTTTTAATTTTTTTTTAATTATAATTTTTTTAGTTTTTTTCAATTTTTCAATATTTGTAATTGATTTTTGAACATAAAAGTGGCTATAACTCGGAAACGGTTCGTTTCCGAACCTATATTTATATGAACTTTTTTGTTTGTTTTTGGCTTCCGAATCACCTCCCGAAGTGGAGTAGGCGATTTTTCGGACACTGTATATATGTGTGTGTATGTAACACTGTATAATTTAGTACTTGAAAGAAGTGATTTAATTTTTAAGTGTTAATTTTTCATACATATATTTTTTATCATATATTTGTACTTATAATTTTATAATTATATAATAATTATATATATATGTGTGTGTGTGTGTGTGTGTGTGTGTGTGTGTGTGTGTGTGTGTGTGTGTGTGTATGTGTGTGTATATTTTATGATATAAAATCTTTATTAATTGTATCTATATCTTATTTCTTTCATTATACCTTTTCTTATTAGCCTGAGATTTTACTTCACATTTATCGATGTGTCGGATAGCAATTGACTATCAGATAGAGAATTTCTTAGAATCTCAATAGAGACTCTAGAAATTCTCTTTGACAGCTAATTGCTACGTTCGGCAACGTCGACAAACGTTAAGTGAAATCTCAAGCATGGAATATTCAAAAAGAATATTCCAAAAAGATTCCATGAAAATACGCAGAATGTTCTCTGAAAGTTCATTTTATATCCAAGAAATGTTCTCATAATATTTACGGAATGTTATTAAAATATTATATGTAGTAATTATAATATTCATAGAATATTCTATAAAATATTCATAGGATGTTCATAGAATCTGACTTTTTCTCTACTTTTAATGTTCTATTGGAGGTTCATAGGAACTCCAAAGTATTATATAGGAACATTCTAGGAATATTTAAATATTCTCCAATGTTGTTCTATGAATGTCCATAGAACATACTTGTGTTGTCTGGGTATATGTATTTGCATATATCTACAATTTAATTACAATTATTATACACAGAATAGTTATGCATAGACTATGATAAATAATTGATGTATTTGAAATAATATTTTAATTAATATTTTAATTAATGTAATGTATTTACAAATATCCCCAAAGAATTGGTTTTAAATGCCATTAAAAACGTTGGGATGACATTGTGAATAATACAAAGTTTAATTTATCTCAGTTTTTACATGCAATAGAAACAATTCTAGATTCGACATGCTTTTCCTTTGATGAACGTTTTTATGAACAAATCTTCGGCACCCCCATGGGCTCTCCACTATCACCTGTCTTAGCAGATGGTGAGGGACGATCTGGAGACACATTGTCTAAACTCTTTGAATTTTACTGTTCCCATCTATTATAGATATGTGAACGACGTTTTTGCCATAGTGCCACGTACTAAGACGAAAGAAATTCTAACGACCTTTAATAATTATCATCAACGTCTGAAATTCTTGTATGAAATGGAAGCTAATTCATCGATTAGTTTTTTAAACACAACGGTCATCCAGTTTGATAACAAACTTATCACTAATTGGTACAGGAAACCTACATGGTCTGGGAGATATATAAATTACTACTTTAACCATCCTTTAAAATACAAAATCAATACTATTTACAATTTAGTTGACCACGCAATTTTATTATCTGACGACTGTTTCCAACAGGAAAATATTGAGCTGGTACATGATACCTTACTCAACAATTGTTTTCCTGAACATTTTATAGAACGACACATACAAAAAAGAATCAATTTTTTAAATAACCGTGACCGCAACAATACGTTGACACAAATACAAGTTTCGACAGGACTTCCTTTATTTCATTACCATATGTGAAAAATACAAGTCATGACTTGTGCCGTCTTTTTTGAGAGGTTGTGGCTTTAACGTCGTCTACAAAATCACTAAAAAACTGAATACTCTAATTAAATGCAAGGATAATTTACACGTTAACGATAAAACAAATGTCGTATATAAATTGAATTGCCAGAATTGTAATGCGTCATATATCGGGCAAACTAAAAGGCATTTACGTACTCGAGTGAAAGAACATATTAATAACATTAAATTACACGAAACTAATCATTCGGTTATAAGTAAACATAGATTGGAATCGGGGCATAATTTTGACTGGTCGAAACCTATTATTTTACACAGTGAAAAATATGTACAAAAGAGAGAAATTGCTGAAATGTTTTATATTAAGAAATCCAATAATTTGATTAACCTACAGATAGACACGGATAGTTTAAACAACATCTACGACAAAATAATAAAAGTCATTTAGTTAATTTTTATTTTTGGATTTAACTAGTTTCTTGACGAAGTTTCACGCGGACATAAATTTTTCTCTTAAATTTGATCTATTGAATTGTAACATATTTTATTTCTTGAATTTAATGATAGTGAGAAGTAACCATTCTGCTAGTGACTCTTGTGTAGTTTACAACATTATAATCGGTACTTAAATTGTTCGCATTTAATTTGTTGCTTGTACTACTATTCAACCGTTTAATTTAAAATCTTCATTTCAGCATATACTTGAAAAGGACCACAACCATATGGTCGAAACGTCGTAATCAATAAACATATTTTGCTAGTTTTGGTCGATTATATTATTTTCCATTGATCCTCTGATTAATCGACTAGCGATATTAAGACAATTATCAATTTTTTAATTAATGTAATTTTCGTTCCTTAGGAGTAAAAATTAGAAACAATTATAAATTTTAAATATCTTTTATTATAATTATCTTACAATATCACATTTTTTGATAAATAAACTTAAATGAAATATGTGTTGAGGAGTACAAAGTAATGTTCTAGGATTCTGAGGCAAATTAATATTTAGTATTGATTGTAATAATTTTAATAGACTTCTTAAAGCGTTATGTGGAATTTTATAGGATACTGCCCATGATCGCAGTCTGTTAATAAAGTATAAAAGTTATAAAAGTATCTTGGATATTGTCTTTTACAATGTGTTTCAAATATATTGGATCATTACAGTTAATGTCAGAATTATCAAAAGATTGGCTACTTAAATAATATAAATTATAATCTGAATTAAGAAAAAAATGTGATGATTCATCCTGCTTGGATTCATCATTATCATCAATATTCTAAGTCTTCTACATTTTTTGTGTTTGCATTAAGCAGAAGTTTTATTATTAATATTATAGTGGATGTAGTAATAAATTATCATTATTATAGGAACAATCTTGTGATAAATCTAAACATGCAGCTGTTTCTCTTTTTATTTTTCTATACAAAGAAACTTTAGAATATGTACGTTTCATTTTTATTCTATTTTACAGCTATTTTAATTAAACTATTTATTATTAAACTAATTATTATAAGTTATAGCTAGCAGTATTATTATTGCTAGCAATATTATTCTTCTACTTATTTTATATTTTCTCAACAGCTAAATAAAAAAGTATAAAAGGTTCAAATTTAAAAAATATGCTTGTAATTATTTGATAATAGAAATTTAGTTGTAATAATTCTGATCGTAAAAACGTCTCACGTTCCTCTTCTTTTTCTATTTTCTTTACCAGCACTGGTGTAGTTTTTCCACCTTATATAAATATGTATGTTATCTTGTGCGACTTTCTTCAAGCATAACCTTAACATTTTTAAAGTGTTTTATCCTGATGAACTGTTATATATAAGCACGTGAAAAATATTACTAAAAATATATAGAAATAGAATAAACTTTATTTAATATTTGATAAAATAAAATTAATGAAAAAAAAGAGGATAATACCTCTGATTAAAATATGTTATCACACACGCGATGCGTGTACGAAAAGGCATGGCGAAGACACACGTCAACAAAACTGCGCATGTGCACTTAAAATGTGCAATAAATAAACTCAACGAATATTCTAAAAATATTCTAAAAATGTTCTTCTCTATTATAAATATACGATTTCCGATTGTAACATTCTACGTATAATCATATAATATTCTATTCGAATATTCCAAAATTAAGAACATTCGCACTATATTAGAATATTCATAGAATATTGTGTGCTATCTGGATTGGAACACAATCAACAAATTTTTCTTTTTTATCACTTTTATCACTTTTATCACTCGAATCACTAATAAAGTCCATTATTATATAATTTTTCATTTAAAAAAATGAAAATGTCAATTACGTTGACACGTGAGGTTATGTATTATTTGATTAAATAAGTAACCAAGTAACTAAGTAATGCTTAATAAAAAAGAATAGTGATGTCAAAACTAGAAAATAAATGTGACGTACTCGAAAATCAGTCAGATGTATTATCATCAGTTTTTTGCAGTAAATATATTTACAGTGTTATTATATAAATATTTTAAAAAATTGAAAAAAATGCGTGTAATAGCAACAGGAGAACGAAAAAGAAAATACAAACGTAAAGCAGCTGTCAAAAAAGATATGGATATTTTATACAGTGTATATAAAGCATACTTTAATATTTAATTTTTAATATTTATATGAAAAGATCATTCAGAGATAAAAAATAAAATAAAATAAAACAGAAATTTTACGATTAAGTAAGGTTAAATAATTTTATGGTATAATAAGTGTTTGTTTATAATATTTATATTGAAAATTACTTTGAATAAAATTAAAAATTAAAAAACGTTTAATAAACAAAACAGTTTACATGAATTAATAATTTTTTATATATGAGTTACTATACTAAACTATAATTAAAATATTTCTGCACATTATAATTCATTATAATATTTTGTTCTTTTCTACTACAAAGTAAACATTCAAAATATAATGGAAAGCAATACGATATAAAGAATATAGAAAATAGAAATAGAATATAGAATATAAAAAAGGAGGATCAAATAGAGAACAAGTCATCAATTATTAATACACAATGAGGATTGTAATATTATCTCTCAGCCTCAAGAAATTTATGAATGCAATTATATTCTAGACAACAGTATTAAATGAAGAACTTGACAAAATAGATATTTCTGATTCGAACATTGACATAAATTATCTGCATGTACAACAAAAAGACGAAAATGAATATTATAAAGTGAAAAAATAAAAAATAATGAAGACTATAAGGTGAAAGATATTAACAACATACGTAAGTAGACTAAAATGTAACATAAATCAAAATAATTTAGAAGAACTTTTAAATATTTTACGTCGTAATAATTATCCTAATTTTTCCAAATGTGCAAAGACGTTTTGATTTACTAATCTTACAACATATGAACAATGAATGGAATAGATGGTACAGCCGGTGAATTTGTTTATTTCGGATTAGAAAAATGGCTTCGTGAATATTTTCTTTCTGACTTTCATTCTTCATTAGATATTTTCGTACAATTTAATGTTGATGGAATGACATTGTATAATTCTAGTTCTAAACAATTTTGGCTTATTCTGTGCAAAGTAATTTGTAAATCCAATATGTACAGTCCATTCTACGTAGCAATTTATAATGGCAATAGCAACGATTTTTTTAAAGAATTAATACAAGAAATTAATGTATTAATGTCAGAAGAATTAATAATTAATGAAAAAAAATTAAATTAAAAATTCACTGTTTTACACTGTGATACACCAGCATGAAAGTTTGTGAAATCTATTATAGACGATAATGGATATGGTGCTTGTGAACGATGCGAAATATATGGTATTACTGTTCCTAGAAAAAAACAATTCTAAAAAGGTATATTCACGTGATAAATAAGAGAAATAAAAAAAGAACAGATGTATTATTTCATAACCAACGTCAATTATGTCATCATACAGGACAGTCACATTACTAAACGTTGATCCACCAATAGACATGATAAAATTCTTTTCGCTTGAATACATGCATTTGCTTAGGAATCATGAAAATTTATTTGGATACTTGGTACTTTGGTCACACAGATACAAATTCAAACCATCTTATCGTGGTGTAATAGATGAAAGAATTGATTGCATAAAACAATGGACACCGTGTGAATTCCAACGCAAGTCTCGTAAACTAATTGCACAATTAAAAGCATCCAAATTAAAATTTATTTTGTTATATATTGGCCCCGTCTTATTCAAGAAAATTCTTAATACTCAGATACATAAACATTATTGTTTATTACATGTTGCTTTCAGAATACTGTGCAGCTCACATTTTCTTCATTTATTTATTACTGAAGTTCGAAAATATTTAGATAGCTGTTTTGACATAATGCCACTTATTTATGATAATACGTCTCTCAGCATTAATGTACATAATTTAATTCATATTGTTGATGATGTTGAATATTTTAATTGCACGCTAGATAATATATCAGCTTTTCCTTATGAAAATATGTTAGGTAAAATAAGAAAACTAATCCGACAGGTAATCAGCCTTTACCATAAGTGTGCCAATGTCGTTTACGAAAGTAATGAAATTCAAAAACCATGTTCTACTTTCACACAAATAATTTTAAAACAGAAAAATGATTGTAATGATAAACCTATTATACTTAAAATATATTATAAAGGATTTAAATTAACTACTTAAAAACCTAATAATTGTATTATTAAAAAATGATTTTATGGTACAAATAACTGACATTCTGTGTAATTCGTTTATGCTTCAGTATTACATGCCGAAAATTATTAATTATAAAATTCAAACTAATAAATATGTTCGTATAAATATGTTCGTATTATTTAGAAAAGAAAAAACATCTGTAAAAACAGCTAAAATACAGGCATATTACAGACAAAATGTTGTCTGTAAAAGATATCATACCAATAACCAAAATATCTATGTATCTATAGTAATATTTTCTTAACTCTTTGAATTTAATATTTAATATTTAATATTAAATTTTTAATTCAAAGGGATAAGAAATAAAATATAAAAATATTAAATATAACTATTATATAATGGTAAATGTTTACTTTACGTCACACAGCTCGAAAAATTTTTATTTTCAGATATGTTGTAGAGGACATATTCTTAAGTAATACACCGTTTGAATTTTGTGGTGCTCTCTCTTTGTTCTTAAGATATGCAATTTTGAAGTTTCTTATAATACTTACTTGTATTATCTTTTCATTATTTTCTGTTATAAAATTAAAATATGTTTAATATTAAATTCTTGAATGTCGCCAGTAGATAAAATAAAATAACGTAATTTAGATTGACCACACTGGCAATTTATTGGTAAGGAATCACAACGTTTGGACCATGGGTTTTGGTCCTTCTCAAGTGAACTATAATAGTTTACAATATTATAAACAATAAAAAAGAATACAATAAAATGTGAATAAAAAGGAGAAAAAAAGAAAAAATTATGTACGTACAAAATCTTAATTAACCAACAAGTAGTGAGAAAAGAGAAAAATCACATGTCAAGATCGTCAAGTCAGCCTATCGCTCACAAACAAGGAGAGAGACTAAACAATTTTTATTAGTCTATCATAAATATTGTTTAGACTCTCAATGTCCTTCTGTAAGTTAATCGTGTTGTCAAACTTTTTAATAAAAAAACATTTCAGCAATTTCTCTCTTTCTCACGAGTGTTTCATTGTGTAAAATAATCGGTATTGACCAATCGAAGTCATGATTGAATTCCAACAACGTTAAATTGCACGAAAGCAATCTATCTATTATTAGTAAACATAAATTGGAATTAAATTGAATCTAAATTTAATTGGATCTAAATTACGTTATTTTAAAATATGTTTATCTGTTATAAATTAAAATATGTTTATATTTTTGTGTTTACATTTCCTGAGGTCATCTTTCTGAACTTTCAGAAAGTTTTAACCGCTCATAGTTATTTATGAAATAGTTATTAACAAAAAAAGTTTCAAGAATAGAATATAATTTTATGACATTATATATGTGTAAGAAGAAATATAGTATCTCACACACACACACACACACACACACACACGCACGCACGCACGCACGCACGCACCACGCACGCCCGCACGCACGCACGCACGCACGCACGCACCCGCACGCACGCACGCACGCACGCACGCACGCACGCACGCACGCACGCACGCACGCACGCACGCACGCACGCACGCACGCACGCACGCACGCACGCACGCACGCACGCACGCACGCACGCACGCACGCACGCACGCACGCACGCACGCACGCACGCACGCACGCACGCACGCACGCACGCACGCACGCACGCACGCACGCACGCACGCACGCACGCACGCACGCACGCACGCACGCACGCACGCACGCACGCACGCACGCACGCAGGGGTTGCAAGGGGGGGCCTTTGGCCTCCCCTCCCGCAACCACCTCCATAGAGGATGCATTACGAAAAGTTCAATCATTATAGATATATGCTGTAAGTTGTAAAGCGAGGTCCACCTTGACTATTGCACTCCCTGCGCTCATTGCGCGCGTGCATGTGTGTGTGTGTATGTGTACACATACATTTGTAATATTTTTTAATTGTATTAAATTGTATTAAATTCTTAGCGGCATGGAAATAACGAGCAAATGTAAACAAAAAATGTGAACACATAAATAGGATATAACGAAAAAAATGACATGAGATTATGAAACTTCAAAATTGCATATCTCATGAACGAAAAGAGAGCGCTACAAAATTCAAACGGTGTATTACTTAGGAATGTATCCTCTACAACATATGTGAAAATAAAAATTTTTCGAGCTTTGTGACGTAAAGTAAACATTTACTTATATAATTATTATATAGAAAAATGTGTTTAAATATTATATACTAAACAGCAAAATAAAAATAAAAATAAAATAAAAAGGTTAAAGATTGTAATTCTAATATAAATTATTGAAAATTAATTAGAATTAAGTAAAAACTGGTTAAAAAGCGATAAAAAAATTGATTATAAATTGATTAAAAATTGTTCAGAAACTGCTCAGAAAACTGCTTAGAAACTGATCATAAACTGCTTAAAAACTACTTACAAAAATGGTCAAAGATTGAGAGAAACTGGATGAATAGTGATTAGAAAAGTGATTAAAAAATTATCATAAACTTGTTAGATACTGGCCAAAATCTTGTACTTAGAAATTGATTAGGAACTGATTAATTTTATTGTTCAGTTATTGATGAAGCATGCATCATCCAAATCTGTTAAGTTTCTGGCTAATTAAATTAGTCAAAAATTAGCTAGTGACTAGAATTCCTGGCCAGTTACTAGCTAAAAAATGATTGAATTTTTACTCGGATAAGTATATACAAAGAATGCTTAAATGTCTGTTTATTTTGGTTAATAGCAAATACTGAGAATCTTGTGATACATATTAGAGATATCTATAGAATGTTAACGATATATCTCTTGTATGTATATATATTCATATAGTATATCATATAATATATTCATATATGTAATACAAATACTTTTAATAAATACAGCAAACGCACACACGCTATTTTTTCATTTTAATTTCAAATAATCTGTATAATATTCTGAATCCCAGGGATCCAGATTACTAAACAAATGAAAAATTTTAAATTTAAAGTCTATCATAAATTATCATAAATTAAACTGATTAAAAAGATAAAAAAAGAAACTTTGGGACTCATGTTAGCACCAATCCTTTACGTCCATTTCATTAAAAATTAAGTACGATCCCCTAACAGCACATGTAGATAGTGAGAATGTTCGAAGAATATAGCAAAAGTACAATGCATATATTCTCAGAACATTCGAGATACATACTATGATATACTAAGTATATACTAAGAATGCTCTAATGTCCGTCTATCTTAATTAATAGTAAATACTGAGAATATCTTGTAATATAATTCACATATGTAATATAAATACTTTTAATAAATGTCGTAAACGTACACACTATTTCTCATTTTAATTTCAAATACTCTTTTTAATATTCTAAATCGAGGAAATCAGGAATCTAGAACAACTAAACTATTAAACAAATGAAAAATTTTAAATTAAGTTAGTTTATTATAAATTAAACTGACTAAAAGAAAAAAGAAGAAACTTCGGAACTCATTAGTACCAGTCCTTTATATCCATTTCACCAAAAATTAAGTACGAGTTTAGTGGCGCGCGTAGCGGCAAAATGAGGAAACATATGGAATATTATAGAATATCCTGAAAATATACGAGAAACAATATACTAATACGAGATATGCAAAGTATATTCTCAGAATATATGAAAAATAATATACAACAAAAGATGTTATGGAATTATTCTTACAATTAGTATATTATATCTGTAACGTATATTTATAGTATGAATATAGAATATTCGAATGATATCATGTGCTGTTAGGAGAGTTTGATGGCGCGCGGCAAAATGAAGAAATATATGCAATATCAAGCGACACAGTAGCGTCGCGACGCTAAGTACATAAAAAACTGAAAAAGAACTGGATTCGTGCATTGAGAGTCACTGTCTTCGTCGCAGCGTACCAAGTAGCTTATCCGAAATTTTACGTTAAATAAAGTTTCGATTAAAATATTTCATAAACGAAAGCCGTAATAAAAAATCTAACATTTTTCTGATATAATGTGAATGCAAACTTTCGACTGCGACAGTTTGAATAAAATCGGTGCAGTCAATCTCGAGAAATGATAATCGCATGTCAAAATTGACATTTTTCATTTTCCATCATAAGGTTCAGACCATAGACATAGTAAATATAGACCGAGCATACATTATATAAGTATTAAGTATACGAAAAGAGAGACAAAAGATGTAAGATGAGTTTCTTTCTCTTTTTAATATCGGAGAAGTGGGGAGCACTTCTCCTCATCTCCTCGCGCCGGTTCGTTTCCCCTATTGCGCTATAAAATACATAACCAAACATTGTGTGATGGTTTTTAAGCAGTGAACATTAATCTTAAAATATTTAAAATGGTTAATGCGTGTTGTGTCTGCGGGAAAGAAACAAATCCAAACGAAAATCGTACATTTCATTGGTAAATTTTTCTTAATGAGTATATAAAAAATTGTATGCACATAATTATTAAGAACACATTCAAATTAAAATATTTCAAAAATACTTTCTTAAAAATACTAACTAAAAATATATTTTTTAGCTTTCCGAAAAATGCAGACCTTAAACAGAAATAGTTTAAAGCAATTGGTAAAATTGTCAGTTATTCATCTGCTCGTATTTGTAATGATCATTTTTCTAAAAATGATTTTAATCATGACACTACAAAAAGGAAACGTCTACTTTCAATTGCAATACCTAATAAAGAGAATAAGTGAATATCAATTTATCATTATTTAGAATTAATGGGGTTATTTATATATTTAATATTAAATCTTATACTTTTTTTTAGAAACAGTTTAACACACAGGGCAATAAATGAGCAGATAAATGATTATAAAGACGAAAACTGTTTAAGTCAAAACATGAACTATACTGTTATTAGAAAGAGGAAAATTAGTAATGTGTACGTATTTGTAAGTAGTGATTACATATGTCAATTTAATTTTATTCAAGAAATTTTTTAATTATAGGCAAATGGATATCTGTAATGAAAATGTGCCACATACAAAAATTTATTTGAATCTTCCAAATAATAAAGTTGCAACTTTAACAAGAAGCAACTTTACATTTGATGAGGCGTGGAATACATTTGTCAGGTCAACAATATATAGTAGGAAGAAAAATAAATTTCTTATGAAAACATGCCAACGTTTTAGAAAAAAAATTTGCAATTTAGAAAGCTTATTGAAATCTCTGGGAAATAAGCGCTTATTAGCAAATAGTAGTATAGATGCTATAAAAATAAGTAATAATGCTAAAACATTTTATTCATTAAAGATAAAAATAAGATTAATAAAGATAAAAATAAACTTTTTTTTATAAAAGATTCTTTTTATAAAGACAGATCCAACTATGGAGTTAGGAAACTTCACTCAACAATAAATTCTTAAAGAAATGTCAACGACCTTCAAGGTTGGAAAAACTTTGATGTTTTAATAATTTTTGTTTTAATAACTTTCTCTATTATTTTATACTAATCATGATGTACGATGCTCTATCTATTCCTGTTTTATATTTAACAGAGCAATCAACTATAAGGGCAAATAATTGTGTAAACATAAACAAATATATGTTTCTTATTATAAAAACATATACCTGTTTATATATGAACAAACAATTGTTTATGTAAACAGATTAAGTTTAAAAATTTAAATATTTTTTAAAATTGCTTTTATTTTAAGAAAAACTATTTTTTGAAAATTATTTTTTTAACTTGTTTACATAATATAATAAATAAATATTTTTTACATTTCCTAAAGCTTATTTTAATTTGAGAATTAAGTTTTTATTACTTTAACAGAGTTTTTATATTTTGCATGAAATAAGATTGCTCGAATTTTGTTTGAATTAAGGTTTTTATTATTTTAACAAAAGTACATGTATTTTAGAAACACCATTAATCTTTAGAGGATCGGTATTCACTACATTTATTCTAAAAATTTCTATATACAGGGTGGGCCATTTTACGGGACCCACCCTGTATATCAAATAAGTTTATATAAAATTCTTGTCAAAGCTGGAGCCACGCACACTACACACACTACAAAGCCACTACAATGGCTTTCCGATCCCTCTAAAGGTTAACAAATTGTATCTAAGAAAAGTAAGTTATTAAATACATTATAGCAAGTAAGTTATTAAATATAGCATGTAAGTAAGTAAGTAAGTTATTTAATATAGCATGTTTTTAGGGAAATTAATTTATTCTTCTTGTTTTATATAAAAAATGATGATCAATAATTAAGTAGATTTTTTTAACTTGAAATTATTGTGATAGATTTGATTCTAAGTAGATTAATAAATTTTTCGAAAGTAATAAAAGATTACAAAAATATTTCTTTATACAGTTTATTTTACATATCAACGTGATACATTTTAACAAGAAAGAATAGTTACAATTTCCCGTAAAATTATATCACGTTTAAAAAATATTGTACAAATTGAATGACGTTAGATATACAAAACTAATCATTTTTCAAAAATGATAATTTTGTAAAGTCTTTGTAGAATTATTATAAAAATATTTAGAAAATATATTGATTTTGCTCAATATGTACAGAAGTTTATATTTATTGTTTTATTTTTTTACAGAAGTTTATATTTATTGTTTTATTTTTTAACCTAATGTTTATTTCTATAACAAAAATTCATTTTTATAATTTATAGGATATAGTGCCTCCGCATGTAGAAGAAATTCTTAGAAAAATGATTATGAAAAAGCGAAATGTAAATTATACACAAGAATTAAAAACATTTGCGGTTACCCTGCACTTCCATTCTCCACTTGCATATAAGTACGTTAGATCATCATTTTTAAAATGACCTTACGAAATTAGTCTCCGGAGATGGATGAGAAATTTAAGTAATGAACCAGGCATTTGTGATCAGGCGATACAAGAAATTCGTAATCAAATCAACCAAGCCAAGAAAAGAAATAAAGAATTGATTTTTAATTTAGTTTTTGACGAAATGAGTATCAGAAAAAAAAATAGAATTTGTGAATGGAGAAGTTTTAGGCTTTGTCAATTTAGGCAACGGAGTCAAACTGAAGTCATACTAGTCAAGCTCTTGTTTTCATGCTTGTCAATATAAATGGAAATTTTAAAATTCCTATTGCATATTATCTTATCGCATCTTTAATGGCTGAAGAGAAAGTGACTATATTAAGCGAAATTTTACATTATCTTCATGAAAACGAGATAAACGTTCGAAGCGTTACGTTTGACGGTGCTCCTGCGAATATTACAATGTGTGAAAAATTAGGAGCTTGCTTAAAACAACATGATAGAAAAAATATAAAGTCATATTTTGAACATACCTGTACACAAAAACAAGTATATATTTTTTATGACCCGTGTCATATGTTAAAACTTGTTCGAAATAATTTTGCAAAATCTGGTATTATTCGTGATGGAGAAGGTAATTTTATAAATTGGAATTTTATTGTAAAATTGATCAGACTTATAGAATTTGAAGGATTGCATCCTGCAGTAAAGATTCGTCGTCGTCACATTCATTTTCATAACGAAAAAATGAAAGTGAATCTAGCTGCTCAGGTTTTAAGTAATAGCGTTAGTGATGCATTACTTCATGCAGAAGTTGATAGGGAACTGATAAAAACAGAATTTAATTTCAAAGGGTCTTCTGCTACAGCAAAATTTTGTAAAATTTTTAATGATATTTTTGATTTATTGAATTCCCGGAATTTATATAATAAAACTGAATTAAAATGTGCAATTACCAAAACAAATATAAATATTTTAAAGAATAAAGTAGAAAATTATATTAAATATATTGCTAATTTAAAAATAAATGATGTACCTATGTTACAAATAAATGTGAGGACTGGTTTTATAGGCTTTAAAATTTGTTTGCAAAACGTTATTGCTTTAGCTGAGCAGCTATTATCCGAAGACAAAATAACTTTTTTCTTGACTTATAAACTGTCACAGAATCACGTTGAAACGTTTTTTGCACTAATAAGACGAATGGGAGGCTGGAATAATAATCCTAGTGTAAGGCTTTTTAAAGCTTCGTATAGAAAGGTTTTACAGTTAGCAAAAGTATCGGTACCTTTTAGTGCTAATTGTGTGCCTAAAGATGATACAACACTACTATCATTATCTGAAAATTATTCCGAGACAAGTGATAAGTGTACAAAAAATGAAAACATCGATGCCGATAGTGATAATTTATTCCAAAATGTACTTCTCGATCATGATTATTTCATGTCAAGCAATTATAATCCCTCTGAATACGCGAGAGATATTATCAAATACGTTGCAGGATTTGTTATAAGAAATATAGAGCGTAAATTATCTTGTCAAACATGCTGTGATAAGTTGCGAAATAAAAATACAGAGAATGTAAGCAAACTTCTACTGCGGAAGAATCATATGACAAATGTTGATCTCCAAAATCGAAGAGATCTAATTGAAGCATCAAGCGATGTAATTAATATATGTGAAGTGGCTGAGAAAATTTTAAGGCATAATAGAAACATTTTATTTTCAAAGAAAAATATTATAGAATATTTTATTTATCAATGTTTTCGTTTTATGCCAACTAAAATTTTTGTTGATGATTCTCATATGTTAGATCAACCTCCGTTATTTGATCATCGCCGCCAAGTTATTAAGTTAATTTTAAAAAAGTTTTTAGAAGTAAGTTTACATTATGAAAGTGAACAATTTCAAAATAATGTTAATAGGCTAAGAATGTGTAATAATAAATTAACTCTGTTTCAAGGTTCATAAATAATGATTATAATTTAGACAAATTATGACTTGATTTTTTTAATGTTCCTATATATTAATAATAAACGACAGTTACGAAATATTCTAAAAGAAAAACATTTTATGTTATTTTTAGGAGAAATATTCTATCAGCTTTCAGTATATGTTGTAATGTGCCCGCAATTAAATGCCAATTGTGATTTTTTATTATAATTAATTATAATTGTTATACTACATTAGCGTCGTCTGTCTTTCTTTCTTTAAATTAATGGCCACTTCTGATCTAGAAGCGATCAGTACAATCAGGCCAACAACAGGTTTGAGAGGTTCAAATAAAGGTTCAAAATTAATTCAACAATCAAATCCTCGTGAGAGGAAAAACTCAAAAATTTTTGTCCAAAGGACCCACTTGAAACACGTCCGTACCGGTTCAAGGCGACCAACAGTCTCTAGCGTCGTCTGTATTTAAATCAGATTGCATAGATTCTATTGCGCAGGCTCTCCCTATTACGATGGTGTAAGAGAGAGAAAGAAACTCATCTTACATCTTTTGTCTTTCTTTTCGTATACTTAACACTTATACAATGGATGCTCGGTCTATACCATAGACATATACATATAATAGACTGGCCCCTACCGTAAGAGGCGGCGTTGAAAGATCTGAAGGATAGAGAGATGATTCCGGGTATCTCTGTCCTTCTCTTTTGTCTCGTGGTGGGGACACTGATGGGATGAGTGAAAACAAAGCGAGCATGCACATTGCTTTCTCCTCAACTCCTAGGGACTCTTAGGGGCCAGTCTATTATATATGTCTATACTTACTATGTCTATGGTTCAGACTTATGAACGTATCTTCGCACGCATACATTCAAAGCGATTTTGTCCTTCAAGCTGCATTCATACCGCGCATATATGATTATTCCCTTTAGTAAGAAAAATATTTTAAGAAACAAAACCATTTATGTACATGTATGTGCATACGTGTGATATGTATATATGTGTATGTATACGTGTGAGAGATTAATTTATCATAATAACAATTTTCAAAAACTTCTTGAGGGTAAAATCTAATCTATCTCCAAAATGATATCACAAAAATATATAAACTGTGCCGTTAGATAAGACTTCTAAGGAGACTAATTTATCGTATTAAGACAATATTAAAAAATCATCCCTTGGGAGTGAACTCTAAATATCTAGAAAATGAAACCTTGTAAAAATACGCGACTTACCCTTAAAGATTTTTAAAAATGCGTATATATTTTTTGCAGAAATAATATAAATTTTTACAAAAAGTTGGTAATAGCTCTTTAGAAACAACATTATAACGGTAAAATACATAAAAAAATACCTTCAAAACATCAAGTACATAAAAAAAATCTAACATATATTTTCTGCAGAAATAATATACATTTTTACAAAAAACAGTGAGATCCCCTAAAAAACCTTATAAAGGTAAAAAAATACGCTAAGTACATAAAAATAAAAAAATCTAAAAGAGTGATAAAAATAAAATATTTAAAAACCGATATGAAATCAATACTATTAGCATACAATAAATTATGTGATATTAATTCGTAATCAATACTAAATGAGTTAAAATTACTTTAATTCCTAAAACATTTTTTATATGATGTATGTATATAATTTAAAAAAGCTTTACACAAATTCTAAATCATAAATGACCTTCAGGTCGAAATAAGATATAAAAACTTGGCGTGTCCCGTATTTATATCATATTATAATTTAAAATAGGAAAAAGCTAGATTTTTAATAAGTCCAATAAAATTTAAAATTACACTACGGACCGCGCACGCGCGTAGCTAAATTTCGAACTTATATATCTTGTTTCTTTTGTAATACTTGGAAATCACCACATAGAGATTAGGCAAAGTGAAATTTTTTTTATAAGTCTTTTATTTTCTCTGCAAGTAAAGTTTGATTGTTGTAAGCCGGAAAAGCTTTGCAGGTCGTTTCTGGCCCGTAGGTTGCCTGTTGCATATTCGTAGTCTATAGTCTATAGTCTATAGTCTATTCTAAAGCTTATTTTATAAAAATGTAAATTGTACTTACTAAATGAAAGGATTAACAAATATATATTGTATATATGTATATTGTATAATTATTTTTTTATTTTATTCAAGATATGTAAACGATGGGGCGGGGGGGGAAGCATGCCAAGTTTTCATATCTAACTTCGACCTGAAAGTTATTTATGTGATTTAGAATTTGTGTAAAGCTTTTTTAAATTATATACATCATATAAAAAATGCTTCAAGAATTAAAGTAATTTTAACTCATTTAGTAATGACTACGAATTAATATCACATAATTTATTGTACTTGGCTAATAGTATTGATCTCATATCGGTTTTTAAATATTTTATTTTTATCACTTTTAAATTTTTTTATTTTTTTATGTACTTGGCATATTTTTTTACCTTTATAAGGTTTATTTATTATAGAATATCCTGAAAATATTCGAGAAAGAATATATTAATACAAGACATTCAAAGTATATTCTGAGAATATATGAAAAATGATACAAGAGATGTTATTATACAAGAGAATATTCTTGGATGTGTATTACATCTGAAACATATATTTACAGTATGAGTATAGAATATTCGAGTAACATTATGTGCTGTGTGAGATGTAATAAAATAAAAAATTCTATAGTATTTTTTATTTTGATTTAGATTTCTTAGATTATAACGTGTTCAAACTTCAAAATTTTGAAGGAAATCACCTTTATGTTTGTTCTGAGTATCTCATCTCTTTCGAAGTAAACTGAAAATAGTAATTGTATTTATTTAATTCAGATAGGGAGGAGATACCATTTGCAGACTTTTAAGTCTATTTACACATATTCGTGACGTGTCAGTGCCGCACCTATATCGTGTCAGTAACATCTGTAACATCTCAGTACTTATTCACATATATCCGTATAATTTAATCAGTTTAAACTTATTTAGTAATTTTCAAGATAGCTCAGTTTATAGACGATGAATTGGCAATGATTAGGCAATATATAATTTAAGAGTAAAATATGTTTCGAAATATTTATAATACTGTAATATGTTATATTTATTCAGATAAGTAATAAAAAAATAAATAATGTTTGAAATAAAAAATATTAATGTAATATAAGGTATTTATCTTCTTTCATATCTTCTATGTATATATCCATATCCTTCATATATTCCAATCTTCCTCCAAATACCGAGTTTGAAAGAAATGTCTATATTTAGGATGTGATAAATCGTATAACATAAAGACGCACTAATTCAATGAGTTATTCGTTATTTATTTTTAGAAGCCTAAAAATATCTATATGAATATAGGTATAAGCTTATAAAGATTTTTCCATGTGAAACAAATCACTTTTTTTAATTCAAGATGTGGATTTGGATGCAAATAAAATATAATATTAAGCATAATTTTGCTGTAAAATTTTATCGTAAAATTACACAATATAATATTTTCATCTAAATCCACGATTTGATCCAAGTGATCTGCTTGGCATTAAATACTCTATAAATAAATTTATTTGACAGTCATAATGTATCCGTGAAAAAGCAAAAACATCGTTTACAATAAACATAATATTACTATGCGGATACTGAACTGAAATTGAACGATCCGAATACGATACTGATTCGGACATACACATATGTGAACACGACCTAAAAACAAAGGAACAATATTTATCATCACTGATACTGATGGAAAATCACGGAACTGAATAGATACGGCACTGACATGTCACAGATATGTCACAGATATAAATAGACTTTATCGTAAAAATAATTTACTGCTGCAAAATGATTAAATCGCGCAATGACTTATGTCGGGAGAGAGATTGAATCTTCTGAATTAAAGTGTGAATTTTGATTATATTGTCACTTTCCTAATAATTTTTTTGAATGTAAGTGTATTAACTATATTAATTGTAAATGTATTAATTATATTAAATGTAAATAATATATTAATTATAAAAAATATATAATTAGTACATTTCAATTTATTTATGATTATCTTAACTTTATCTTGATATATATGTATTAAGATATCAAATTAATTATTATTCTGATAAAGCAAATATATTATCTATGTCATGATATGTGATTCAAAGATCAGAGGAATTCAAGAAGATTCAACTTTATTAGACGACACATCGAATCGAAGAATGATGATTATTATTATATTTTTATTATCCATTCTTAGTTTATTAGTATATAATTATTATGTGCATCATGGAAGAAATGGGCAACTTATTAATCTTATCCCTGGACCAGTAGGCTATCCGATATTTGGTAATTCATTGGAATTCCTTCTTTCGGCAGGCAAGTAAAAATCCTAATATTTCAATTAAGTAAAAATTTCAAGTATTTACATTAATCAGCGTATCTATCATTTATAAAGAAGCGAAAGTTAAATGTTCTGAAACACATACATATATTCATCAATATTACTGAATATTGAATACACAGATCTGCAAAGGTGTTACAAAAAGCAGAGTAAAAATATGATAGATTTTTTGATGCTGAAATAGAAAACTGGTTGCAGAATTTTTCCAGCACGTCAAGTTTTCGAGTAACTTATAATTAAATAGTTCAAAAACGGCAATTTCATGAATTTATTATGGAAGAACCTAATTTTTTGAAATATTTCTGCCAATAGCATCATATCAAGAGACACGGTAGTGTCTCGTGAGAGTTCATGAGAAACAATCTATGTATCTATACGCGAGTCGGACAGTTGAAAATAATTCAGATTACCGGATTTCAGTAACGGCTAAATGAATCGAATTTTTATTAGGATTAATCGATAAAGCGAGTTTGAATTATACAGGGTGTGTCTGAAATGATGCACTAAACTTCAAGAGCTGTATTTAAAAAAAAAAGGTTTTGACGTTAGCTATCACTCTCTCTGGAGAAATAAATAAATTTGCGGGTGTTTGATCAATTTCACACATTTTCGAATTTCAGCTCGGAGGAAAGTTTATTTGCAAACCCATGTTCATAAGAAAAAAGTCTTATTTTGATTTCTAGAATACGCTTTTAAAGTTTAATGCATCATTTCAGATACACTTTGTATAAAGAAAGTTTTTATTTTTGTACTATGTGATCTATAAACGGAGATATTATGACGCAATACCGAAATTTTTATTTAAGAAACGTTTTTATCACTGTCATCAACACATATGTACACAATACATAGAAAGAGAAAACATATAGTTCCAACTCTCGACAGAAGATTATGCTAGCGACGCCTTGCGATATTAATGACATGTATCATTAATCGCATTTTGAGTAGTAACAAATAATAAAATAATAAAGTACCTGAGGTGTACCGCGTAGAGGTTGCTCGGATTTACACCTCTTTGTGTGTGTGTGTGTGTGTGTGTGTGTCATCTACACACACACACACACACACACACACACCACACAGTAGAAAGGTTTGGAGTAAAAAAATACTACGGGAGTGACGAACCAAGGAGTTATCTTTGCAGTGACACACACTAACCAACACATACACCTACACACCTACACTTACACCTACACTTATGCCTGCAGACACACACACACACACACACACACACACACACACAAAAGAGGTGTAAATCCGGCCGAGTCTCATAACTCGAAATGTACCTAACGAAAAAATACTTAATTATAGGTTTTTTAAAGTTCTTAAAATAAGCTATAAGAATATGCACTAAAAAATGGGGAATTCCATTTAAAAAAATCAACTTGACCTTTATATATTCTTGAGTACTTCATTCAAAGTCAAATTCTTATCATCATTAGGTAAATTTTATTTAGTCCTACAACTTTGTCCCTTACATATTTTTCACAGTTCTATAGTTGATCGTTTTCGAGATATTTCAGCGTTCCGGAACTTTTTGGAGATCCTGTATATAATTATACAGGATATAACTGAAAAAGCGCCCACGGAGCAAATAGCGTTATTTCTGATTAAAAATTGAGTTGAAAAGTCCTGAATCATTTTTTTCTATAATGCTTCATAAAGCGATAATTATTGAGTAAAGTTGTGCCAATAACCATCGACTTTTAGACGGGCGTTAGTGAGCCGCGCGCCTGATAGTGTGCGTGAGCGCTCCGCCGCTATGTCATACCGCTATCGTGCAATATTCTTATGCGTTGTAATGCGAAAAACTTTATTTTGCATTAAAAATCGTATTTCTTCTGTTAAAAGTGGCAAAAAAAGTTTTTCTTTAAGAAAATTTCGACAACATATATCGATTAAAGATCGATGTTTATTGGCGCAACTTTATTCAATAATTACCGCTTTATTAAGCATTATATAGAAAAAAATGGTTCAGGACTTTTCGACTCGAACTTTTTTAATAGGAATAACGCTGTTTGCTCCGTCAGTGTTTTTTCCAATTATACCCTGTATATATGATATACAATTATACATTTTTAAATATAATTAAATTAGAATTTTTTTTATCAGCTCAATTGTATACAATTGTATAAATATATGTAACTATATCAAATCGGCAAATTGTATACAATTAGAAAGAATTGTATACAATTGCATACAACTAGAACTATACAATAATAAATCTCGTTTCGCATTAACTCAGGAGTGGTGAGAGGTGGACCTCGCTTCACGTGGAAAGTTGCAAATCTATGTGAAATCAAATTTATATGGAACTGTACAATAGAAATCTATTATTATATAATTATATCTATTATTGTGTGATCATTGTATGATATATATTACAGATATTTGTAATATATTGTTAATATTGCGCTGAGGAAGGATCAAAAATTATCCGAAACATTCATTTTTTGTTATAATGATATATATTTATACAATTGTATACAATTGAGCCGATAAAAGAAAATTCTAATTTAATTGTATTTAAAAATATATATTTAAAAATATATAATTGTATCTAATCATATATACATATATAATTTTATATAATCACTAGTTTGTTTGTTTACCACAACGTGACGCTTCTTTCTCGCATTTAAGTTTAATTACGAGAATTATATAAAGCTTGCAAAGGATGACAAACATAAATAAAAATATTTTGCTTTAAATTTAATTTCTGATGGAGGAACTTCTCAATGAAGAAACTTCAGATTTCAGATATTGAATTGATTTTATAGGTTGAATAAATAAACGTCGGGTGAATGAAAATGAAAATGAAAATGAAAATGATTAATTCATCTTATATTTAAGCTGTAAAATTCAATATATATATATATATATATATATATATATATATATATAATTTTTAATTTTGTGTGAAATAGACAGATAAGTTATATTATTGTTTAATTATGTTGAGCTAAGTATTTTATCTATATATATATATATATATATATATATATATAGGTATATATATATATATATAGAGAGAGAGAGAGAGAGAGGTATATTATATCTATATATATTACATCTATATATGCATAATGCGATTCTAATTATATATAATTAAAAATAATTTTATCTATATATACATATTGAATTGGCCAATAAGTCCATGCAGTTTTTGTCGATAGATAACTCTTATCTTCTGAAAAGTAACTATATTCAATTCAAATTGTAAAAGCGCGCATTTCGTTCGATAGGTGCTATTTCAACGTACATTTAAAGAAAACGTAAAGATCAGTTGTGTTTTATGTGTTTAACATAATTCAAAAAATGGATAACAAAAACATTTTCGCCATATTATGTTGTTTTATTTTAACAAAGACAAAAACGCGGCACAAACATCAAAGAGATATGTGCGGTATATGGTGAGGATACCGTGAAAGAACGTGTGTGCCAGAAATGGTTTGCAAAATTTCGTTCCGGAAATTTTTCTATCCAAGACGCACTACACTCGGGCCGGCCAATTGAGCCAGAAATTGATCAAAATAAAGACGTTAATCGATAAATTCAGATGTGTACTATGGCCAGTTGGATAAATTAAATGCAGCGATTCACAAGAAACATCCAGAATTGGTGAATTGTAAAGGCGTTGTTTTCCATCACGACAACACCAGACCGCACACGTCTTTACAAACATGGCAAAAATGATTAGAGCTGGGCTATCCTATCGCATCCTCTATATTCTCCACCTTGTTTTTTCGGACTATCACCTGTTTCGCTCCCTACAAAATTCCTTGAATAAACGGCGCTTTACTTCCGAAGAAGACATCAAACGGCACTTAAAACAGTTTTTCGACGAAAAAGACAAAAAGTTCTACAAGGGAGGAATTATGAAGCTACCTGAAAGATGGCAAAAGATAATAGATCAAAAGCACCAATATATTATTGATTAAAGGTATTGCTTTCTATGTAAAAATTATCCATCATTTACATGTAAAAAACCGCACGGACTTATTGGCCAACCTAAAATAATATATATGATTAGAGGTTAAAATCCTTACAAAATTATATTGTATATAATTAGACATAAACTTTTTTTCCCGAGTCGTGAAACTTTTTTTGTTTATAAATTTTTAATAAACAACAAGCGACGCCTAAAATCTTTCTTTGGGCATTAACCTTAACAATATATGTCAAAGTCAAGTCATTTGGGGCTGACTGTGTAAAGATAAATATTTACACTCGAAAAATAAGTTGTATAAAAAAATGTTTCAGATAAAAGTTGTAGAGCTTGAAATGATTTATTTACTAATTTTATCAGCTTGGATGGCATTGCCAAGATCGAAACAAGGTTATCTTAAATTTTTTAAATGGGACCGCCTATTTTTTATTACATATTCTTGTAGCTTATTTCGAGAGCTTTTCAAATCACTATACTAAGTTATTTCTCATTAAGTACTTTCGAATTATTTCGAGACTTGAAATAATTTCTTAATTTTACATAAACCATAAAATATCTAGTAAAAATATTCATTTTTCGATTATTTTATCTTAATACTTTTATATACAAAATAATGAGAAGAATCAATTGGTGTAAAGAAAACACAAAATAATTATTTGCTTTAGAGGAGTAACCTCTGATAACCTTGACCTTCACTATATTATAGAGTCACCTTTCTAATAGAGAGTAACCTTTAGAAGGTTTCAGTTGTCGTTCGTGATTCGTTGAAAAGTTATCAACATAAGAAGTTATAAATGGAATGTAAATTTTATTGACACCGTAAATAGAACTATACCCATACGGAACTTGACTTCCAATGGACGTCCATACAACCTTCATAACTCCATACGACATCTATGTCAATGGTGGATATTAAATAGATTTCTAATGAAAGTCCATATTATCTCTCATGGTAGATATCATCTACAAATCCATCATAGATGTCTACTGGATATCTGTTAGATAGATTTTTACATACATATCTCTAATAGAAATCCATATTACCTCCATAGATAAAATATTCATATAATTCCACGAGCTTCATGTCTCGCCGCTAGGTGGTGAAAAGGAAAACGCCTAACTCATAAGTGGAATTCATCTAAGACAGTAATATAAGACAGTAATACAAGTAATATAAGGCCGCGGCACACGGCCACAAATCACGGCTTATATATCGGTCAAAGAGAGCGGACTATTATAGTCCCATCTCCTCTAGCAAGGAGTTCCAGAGCTCCATATAATTAACCGCAAATGATTAATTTTTTTTAATTCTATCATATATGTATCTATATATAGAACATTAAATCGATCAAGTTTTTGAGAAATGACAAAAATAAAAATTTAGTAGTTAATGGACATAATATTAAATTGACTGAAAATTGACTTATAATCGCCATAACGTATATCTGACATCCATAAGAGCTCCACAAATATCTATAATTACTCCATATAATGTACATGTGACATCTATGAATATGTCTAATGGATGTCGAATGAAGGTATGAAATGCGGAACTGTGGATGTCTAGTAGACGTTTACCGGACGTTTTATGGACATCTAATGGAGATTTCGAATCTCCATGGTAGACATCCATTAGAGGTTTTTATTCCGTGTGGGATAGTATATGTATAATCTATATAAATATAAATTGTAGTATTTTCGATTCTTATTTATATACAAGTGTTCAATGATTCTTTAGAACATTAAAATTAAGATTTGGTTTAAATCAGAAATAGGTTTGGATTAAATTATACCCTTTGAAAGGAGTCCCCCGCAAGGAGATGATATTCACTGTATTCACGCATATACATTTTACTTTGACTCTCAAAATTTGTTAATCAAATGGCCGTATAGACACGTTCGACTTTCTCCCATATATCCCTATCTTTTCTGGAGGCTTGCCGATCCTATCCCTAGTAGCAGAATGACGTCATAGACATCTTTAAGACGTCTTAATGACGTCTTAATGACGTCATAAACGTCTTTAAGACATCATCTTGCTACCTGGGTATGGCCCTATTTAGAGTTCATCCGCCACTGCTATTTGGCATAATGAAGATTTTAGTATTTACTAGAGAGATCTTGGGGGCTGTGGTTACTCTACGATGTTGTGCTCGTCGGTGCCATTTCTTACAGAAGGCCAGTCGGAAGCTAGCATGCAGTGCACGCGAATACCGACACTTATTTGATCAGCAACTTTTTTAAGGATCTTCTGGCAATCGGCATTACATCAAGCAAGATACCAACATCATTCTGGAGTAGCATATCCTGTGTTAAAAAACAGGTATGAGATCGAGATAGCTCAGTGGTCTAGAGCAATTACCCGGATAGTGAAAGACTCAAGTTCGATTCCCGATCCAACCACTTGCACCTCACATATTCTTCCAGTGCGAATATTGTTTTCTAGCAATTATTCGTTGGGCTGTAAAATGTATGAATGTTCTCTCCACAGAATATGCGTCGATGCCGTTGCTACGGATGGATTCTGTCGCTCGTTGATCAATTCAACGTAGACGTCTGACCTCCTCCTACATACATATTTTTTCTAGAATAAACTTTGCAAAGTACACGCGAGATCCTCCTTACACTATCTCTGAATCATAAAACGAGGTCTATTATTATATGGTTCCACATGGGTTGTCCACAACTTTCCATGCAAAACGAGGTCTACCTCACACTATCTCTGAGTCAGTGCGAAACGAGGTCTATGGTTTCTCGCTTCACATGGAAAGTTGCAAACCCATGTGGAACCATACAATAATACCTTGTTTCGCGCTGACTCAAAGGTGGTGTGGGGTAAACTTCGTTTCGCATGGAAAGTTGCAAACTCGTGTGGAATCATACAATAACATATCTTTTTTCACGCTGACTTAGGAATGGGGTGAGGTGAATCTCGCTTCGCATGGAAAGTTGCAAACCCATGCGAAACCATACAATAATAGACCTCGTTTCGCGTTGTTTTAGGGATGATGTGAGGTGGACCTCGCTTTGCATAGTAAGTTAAAATAACTTGACCTTTTTAGAAGTCAAATCAACATTAGGAATTCATATAGTTGCATGTAATTCATGCATATTTCATGTTGCATGTAATTTGTAGAAATTTTTTCGTTAATAATTTTTTAATAAACAACGAGCGACGGCTAAAATACGGCTTATGAAGGTTACTCAGAACGGTGACCTCTATAACATATGTCAAGGTCAAGGTCAAGGTCATTAGAGGTTATTCCCTTAAAGTAAATAATTACAAAATATTTTACTAAATATTTCATAGTTTATGTAAAATTAAGAAATTATTTCAAGCCTCATAACTCAAAAGTATTCAATGAAAAAATACTTTATTATAATGTTTTGAAAAGCTCTCAAGATAAGCTTGAAATGGTCCACCTTTCTCGACGCTCCGGACCGGCTCGTCGGATAGTCAGGATTCGAGCAAAGGGGGGGGGGAGAATAACCAACTTGTGCAAACATTTTCGGTTAAACTAGAGCGTATTTATTGTATGAAATATTTACAATGTATGTGAGTGTATGTGTGACAATGTGTTTGTAACGTGTGAAATTATACTATAATAACGAACGTGATACTAGCGGAGTAAGCTATAAATAATTGAAAACGTAGATCCGGCGCGTACAAGTAATATCGGGCGTACGGGTAACGCGTATAAATGGTAACGGACGATCACAGAATCGCGGACTTAAATCTAGAACGGAGAGTCGTGACTAATACTCGAGACGGAAACACGAACTAGACTAGAGTATGTACCATCGACGGAGCTAAATGTCAGGACGGCTCAGAGTTGCCGGAAACACCTCGTGGAGTCGGGTAAAACCTTGACTCGGACAGATACGGGAAGCCGGGGGATACCTAGTAAGTCAGGAGACATCGCGTCTCGGACGATATCAGGAAAACTGGAGACACCCGGTGGATCGAGAAACACCTCGACCGGGGCTGATACTGGAGCCGATGATGCTCGGCGGGAGTCGAGAGACACCTCGACCTGGATTGACTTCAGGAAGCCGGAGACACCCGGCGGATCGAGAAACATCTCGATCGGGATGGTATGACCGAAACCGGGGACACCCAAAAGCACTTCGGCCCGGGCGAGATCTGATCAGGATCTGGCCATGATGCACTGGTCGTGCCGGCTCTTATACCCGGCCGGAGATTCCCCTACCTGTCGAATCAATCAAGTGGGGCACGACTGCGAAAATACGCGAATAATCGCACGAGACAGAGCGATACAGCAAGCGCAAAGCGGTGAAAGCAAGCGAGAAAGCGAGCGTTTGAACAAGATAGCGTGCGAGCATGCATAGTTGCGAGCGAGATAACAGGTGTATGATAGGGAATTAGCGGGTGTGATAAAACAAGCGAGTGGTTAAATAACTAGATATATTTATTATATAGAAAAATAATAGGAACGATGCGCGAACGCATCGTTACAAGCTATATGAATGTGGAATGAAAAGTAAGGGGTTGCATTTGAGAAATAAAGGCGACTTTCAAACAACTGTCCAAGGTCAAACTGATCAGATAAATAAATCATTTCAATCCCTACAAGTTTTATTTAAAATATTTTTTTGTACAACCCATGTTTTTCGAGATAATCCGGTGTCCCGATTTTTTTGTATACTCTGTATACTTACAACTGTTGTCTACAAAAATAATGATATAAAAAAATCGCACTAAGAAAATAAAAATTTGTACAAGATAAATAGAAGTACAAGAAAGAAAATTTATACAAGTTAAATAGAAATATTTTAATTGAAAACTCTATTATACAAAATAGTTGTTTTAATTTTCAAAAATAATAATATTAAAAAAATTAAAAATTTATTTACAAGTTGAAAACTGAAAATTAATATAAAACAAAAAAGTAAAAAAAATTAATTAAAAAAACTTGGCTGGGACCAGATTCATTTTCAACAAAAAATGAAATTCTGCTCTGCTCTTTGTAACTAATCAAACCTAAAATTTCACAAACTCTTATTTTTAAAATAATTCAAACTTATCAATTTAATTCTTTTCACAATAATATTTATAATCTTAATTATTGTTAAATTATTGTTAAATTTTCAATGTAATTATGCATAAAAGAGGCTTCCTTTCCGATTTGCTTTTTTAAATATGTTACAGGGGAGATCTTTCTGAATAATTTCGCACATATATACAGGATGTTCATAAGTGGTGGGCAAAATTTCAGGAATGAATTCCTCATGCTTAGAGAAGAAAAAAAAGTTAACATAGGTCCGGAAATGATTAGTTTTTGAAGTAATTATAAAAAGGGCCTACCTTCACACAAATGTGTTATTAACATATGTTGTGAAGATGTTATTCTTGATTACATTCTGAAGGTTTTAGCCGGCAGTCGTCCTTTATTCAAAAGTTAATAACAAATAAATGTGAGAAATATTGACATAAAGATTCTATTTTATTTATTCACCGATTTGTTTCATTTTCAAATATATTATAGGGGAGATTTTCCCGAGTAATTTCATATATATGTATACAGGATGTCCCATTTTAAATAATCCAGTCAAATATCTTGAAAACCAAGTCCGAGGAGGGAAAAATGTTTCAGACAAAAGTTGTTTGGTTTTGAGGGGGACATAAGATGGTGCCATTGGTTTGACTTTGAATAATCATTTGTAGATGGCGCAAAGGTTACCTTAAATTTTTTAAATTGGACACCCAGAAAACATACAGTTGTTTCTAAGAAAAAATATGGAATTGTTAATTGCAAATTACATATTTCTTCTTTGAAACAACTATGTTTTTTCTTTACACCAATTGATTCCTCCCATTATTTTGTACATAAAAGTATTAAGGTAAGATAATCGAAAAATGAATATTTTATTAGATATTTTATCATTTATGTAAAATTAAGATATTTCAAGCTTTATAACTCGAAAAGTACTTAACGGAAAAACATTTAATTATAGTGTTTTGGAAAGCTCTCGAGGTAAGCTACAAGAATATGCAATAAAAAATAGGGTGTCCAATTTAAAAAATTTAAGGTGACCTTTGCGCCATCTACAAATGATTATCCAGAGTCAAACCAATGGCACCATCTTATGTCCCCCTTGAAACCAAACAACTTTTGTCTGCAACATTTTTCCCTTCCGGGCTTGGTTTTCGAGATATTTGACTGGATTATTTAAAATGGGACACTCTATATATATATAAAGGTCGGACTCATATAGTTTTGGAGATATAAGCTGAAAAAGGATAAAAATAATAAATACAAATATAAGGTAAACCTTCGGAAAACTTATCTATGAACTACCTACATATGAAATAATAGCTAAGAATACCCAATTTCTATGTATTTTTACCTCCTGAACACGAATATGAAACTTAAAAATAACGATTGAACTCGCAAGTCGAAGAAAAACACAAAAAAGGTAAATTAAAGATAAAACAAAGATAAACAATTTAAATTTATATAGAATTTAATACAATTTAATACAATTAAAAAATATCACAAATATGTATACATACACACACACGCGCGCGCGGAGGATTCAAGAAGGGGTCATTGGCCTCCCTCCTACAATCACCGGTAGGGGACGGATTGTGAAGAGTTTAATCACAATGGATATATACTGTAAGTTGTAAAGCGAGGTCCACCCAGGGATGCAAGATTGTCTCCACAAGCAACATGTCACGCGTAGTGGAGAAGGTAACGGAGATGTGAGCGTAAGCGTACGTGTGAGCTCGGCGCTTCGGCGAGCTTCGGATAGAAGAGAACAGAATACAGTTTCTGTCTCCTTCTTACCAAGCAGGCAACGAAAGCGACGGGCGACGCGCGACGCGGGACGCTGCTGAGTGAGCCTCGCCTTCGATATCTCAATATATTTCTCTCTCACAGTTTTTCTTTATGTTTTATATTTTTAGTACATATATATATAAATATGTACACACATAAACGTAGAATATATTTATAATATATATATATACATATATATATATATATATATATATATACAGCGTAAAAAGTTCTGGACCGGTCAAATATTTCATAAACTATGCACTTTAGAAAGAAATGCTTCAGACAAAAGTTGTATGGCTTGAAGGGGGCCATAATATGGTGTCATTGGTTTGACCTTGAAAAGTCGTTTGAAGGTTACGTGAACGTCATCTTCAATTTTTTAAATGAGACACCCTATATGCATATTCTTGTAGCTTGTCTCAAGAGCTTTTCAAAATATATAATATAATATATATAATAATAAAGTATTAATAAAGTATTTTTTTATTGAATATTTTCCGAGTTATGAGGCTTGAAATAATTTCTGAATTTTACATAAACCTTAAAATATCTAATAAAATATTCATTTTTCGATTATCTTATCTTAATACTTTTATGTACAAAATAATGAAAGGAATCAATTGATGTAAAGAAAACACATAATTGTTTAAAAAGAAAAATGTAATTTGCAATTAACAATTACACATTTTTTTCCCAAACAATTATGCGTTTTTTTTACACCAATCGATTCATCTCATTATTTTGTACATAAAAAATAGGTAAGATAATCAAGAATGAATATTTTAGATATTTTAAGGTTTATATAAAATTGAGAAATTATTTCAAGCCTCATAACTCGGAAAATACTCAATAAAAAAATAATTTATTATAGCGTTTTGGAAAGCTTGAGGCAAGCTACAAGAATATGCAAAAGTATATTTCTTCGTTGAGTATTTTTCGAGTTATGAGGGTTGAAATCATTTATTAATTTTACATAAACCATAGAATATCTAGTAAAATATTCATTTTTCGATTATTTTTATCTTAATGCTTTTATGTACAAAATAATGAGAGGAATCAATTGGTGTGAATGAAAACATACAGTTGTTTTTGAGAAAAAATATGAAATTGTTAATTGCAAACGCGGGTGCTTACGCGGGACGATCGCTGGGATCAGCTAGTCATTACATACACAAACATGCGAATACATAATTCTCATTCTCTCTTTCTCCGTCTCTTTCTCTCTTTCTCTCTCTCTCTCTCTCTCTCTCTCATTTGCTTACTCGAAGTAATTACTACTCTTACTAAAATTATTATTTACTTCTTATTATTACACATTTTCACTTTATTTTTTTTATATTATACCTTTTTTTTACGAGAAAAGGGAAAATGCATTTTATGCATACCCACCGGTCGATCCAGTGAGTTATGTGGGACTCGAGTACTAAATTGAATTACCAACTCGATACTCCCTACCCACTAAAAACCCCTTTCTTCCGCTAATTTTCTTTAACACTGTTTATTTGATATCTCGAAAATTGTTTTCACACAACACCAAAGAATAGTTATTATTACCTTGTTCGATGTATTGCTCTAATTTCATGAGAAATTAATTTTCCAATAGATCGAACTTTCACTCAAATTGAACGTAGATATCACATTCTAAAGGACAGAGATCCACACTAAATAATTAATCGAAAATTCTTTTTTCTTTTATAAACTGTATTCTTTTATAAACTTCAACATAATCACATTCATTCACTCACTCGATAAGACGAAAAATTTACTAATGACTCTATCATTAATCACTATCAATCATTATCAATCACTGTCGAATAATCACTGTTGACGAAAAATCATTTGATTAAAGAAAGATACACAACATTACTTGACGCAACAACGCGATGATATTTATCCGGCGATAGCAAAGTTTTTGGTTATGCTAGGTTGCGATAAATTAAGGTTATAAATTAAACAGCGCTGTCGAACATAAACATGTGCTTGATTGAAGACGTGACAATTTAGCGTATAATATTATTATCATATGATATTTATACATCGTATGATATTTGTTTTAAAATTAATTAGAATAAATAAATGTTTAATACTTTCACTGTTAATGTTAAATATTATTTATTATTAATACTAAATATTATTATTAAATATTCTTAAATATTATTATTAACATTAAATATTCATTTATTATTATTAAATAGTATTATTAATATTAAATATTTATTTATTATTATTAAATAGTATTATTTATATTAAATATTTATTTATTATTATTAAATAGTATTATTAATATTAAATATTTATTTATTATTATTAAATATTTATTAAACCATTTTCTGATTGAAAATCAATAATAATATGAAAATAATATGAAAAAATATCATTAAATTCTGGCGTTTCAATCTTTCTTGGTTTTTTCTTATGATTTTAAAAACATAAGAAGATGTTCTAAATGTTCAAAAATATTGGTCGCTCTGAATTCGTTTTTAAAATCATAAGAAAAAACCAAGAGAGATTGAAATCCCTGAATTTAATGATATTTTTCATATTATTTTCATATTATTATTGATTTTCAATCAGATAATGATTTAATAAATATTTAATAATAATAAATAAATATATTTAATATTAATAATACTATTTAATAATAATAAATAAATATTTAATATTAATAATACTATTTAATAATAATAAATAAATATTTAATATTAATAATAATATTTAATAATATTTAATAATAATATTTAGTATTAATAATAAATAGGTAATTATGCATAAAAGTGGCCTCCCATCGATTTGGTTCATTTTTAAATATGTTGTAGGGCAGGTCTTCCTGAGTAATTTCATATATATATATATATATATATATATAAGGATCGGACTCAAACATTTTCCAATATATAAGATGAAAACGAATAAAAGTAAATGTTTTCTTTTACATAGTTTGGTGAAACACACTAGGCTCTAATCTTCATCTTGACATATATATTGTCAAGATCACTGTCTTAAGTAACATTCAAAAAATTTTAGCTGTCGCTCATTACTTATTATCAAGTTAACTCAGTTTTTGCCGAGAAGTGTGTATTCTTTGGACCGAAAAAAGTTCAAAATAATTGGGTGGAGAAAATGTTATCGATGAAGTAAAATAGATGAAGCGAAGATTGAAAAACGAAAATTTAATAAAGATAAATTGAAAAAATTTTGGTAATTATTTACCTTAGGGAAGCCACCTCGGATGACCTTGACTTTGACATACCTCGCTTTGTATGAAAATATAATGCAGAATATATCTTGTCTTACATAGAAAATTATAAGGTAAATAAAACAATTATTTTTATTTTTTTTTAGCTTAACTATGTAAAACAGAACAATTATTTTTATTCTTTTTCACCTTATATCTCGGAAAATATTTGAGTCCGACCCTTATATATACGAAATTACTCAGGAAGACCTGCTTTATAACATATTTAAAAATGAACCAAATCGGAGGGGGGGGGCCCTTTTATGCATAATTACCACAAAGTTTACAAATACATATATTCTATTAAAATTATTTTTAAATTCATTATTTGGTAATTATTTACCTTAGGGGAGCCATCTCGGATGACCTTGACCTTGACATATGTTGTTAAGGTAATGACCCTGAGTAATATTCTAAACGTTTTAATTGCTCGTTCTTTATTAAAAAGTTATAAACAAAAGAATTTTCCTTGAATTTGCAAAATACATGCGTGAATACAGTGTGTTTCGCCCTCCTGCGGAGGGCTCCACTTTCGAAAGATATAATCTAACCCAACCTGTGTCCGTGATATCTTCTGAAAGTGGTATACCATTTGAATTTTGTAGGGATTTCTTTTCGTTCCTGAAAAATATGCGATTTTGAAATTTTATATTTATATCATCTTTTCTGTTCGCTTAGATTAGTTTATTTACCTTTCTTATACTAAAGTTTATAATTTTCTATGTAAGACGAAATATATTTCACATTATACTTTTATGCGAGATATATTTTATACTACAGATACAGGTTGGGTTAGGTTATATCTTCCGAAAGTGGAGCTACCCGCAGGCGGGCGGAACACACTGTGTCCGCGCATGAATTTTTGAGATAAAGCGAAGTTCACTTATATTTAACTTTGATTCTCGATAAGAATAAATTTTGCTTGAATTTGAGAAATACATACGTGCACACAGTGTGTTCCGCCCTCCCGCGGAGGGCTTCACTTCCGGAAGATATAACCTAATCTAACCCGTGTCCGTGATATAAAATATATCTCGTTTTGCATAAAAATATATGTATATTATGTCGAGAAAATATACTGCATTTAAAACTTTTTTTGTTTATAACTTTTTAATAAACAACGAACGCCGACTAAAACCTTTAGAATGTTACTCAGGATCATTACCTTAACAACATATGTCAAGATCAAGGTCATCCGAGGTGGCTCCCCTAAGGTAAATAATTACCCATTATTTTTATCCTTTTCAGCCTATATCTCCAAAACTATTTGAGTCCGATCTTTATACACTCAAAAGAAAATAGGGAACACTTTTTGTATACCGAAAAATGGGCTATTTTCAAACTATTGTAACTCAGCGAAAAATGATCGTACAAAAATTTTAAAAAAAGTTTTGAAGCTCGAAGTTTCAACTTTAACGTACAATCGATAGTTTTTAAAGATCTTTTTATATTTTCACTATTATGCCCTAAAAAAGAACACACCGTTTTATTTCTTAAAATTACGTATTTTTAACGACATTTGGCAGAATTATAAATCAGTTCGTCTTCTCACTAATATACACCCCCATACCATAAGAATGAGAAGACGAACTGATTTGATAATTCTGCCACCTCCAGCAATAACAAGTGTGCGATACGTAAATGATATTTTACGACCTCATGTTTTGCCTCTCCATCATCGAATTTCTCTTATGCATGACAATGCTCGTCCTCATACGGCGAACATAACTTCACGTGATGCACATTGGATAACGTTAATGCCGATAAATATGGCGGTAAACGTCATTTTTTAATAAAATTTAAGGTTGTCTTTAAAGACATATAACTCGGCCAAAAAAAATCGTAGATAAGTTTTAAAAAAAGAATTTTGTAGAAAAAAAGTTGCTTTTACGGAGATTGATATAAATTTTTTAAGAAAAAATTTTTTATAGCAACTGCAGAATGTCGAAAATGTGTAATTTTAAGGAAAAAACAGTGTTTCTTTCTTAGAGCATAGGACTGAAAAGATAAAGAAATTTTTTAAAATTATCGATAGCGCGTTAAAGCTGAAGCTTCATGCTTGAAAATGCTATTTTTAAAAATATCATACGATGATTTTTCGCCAAGTAACGACAATTGCTCTGAAAAATACAGGTTTAGCTTCAAAGTCATGTAACTCAGCCAAAAAAAATCGTAGGAAAGTTTTAAGAAAAGCATTTTGTAGAGAAAATGTCATGCTTTTCGGAAATTGAGTTGAATTTATCGGGAGAATTTTATCTAGCTATAGAACGTCAAAAATACGTAATTTTAAGAAATAAAACGGTGTGTCCTTTTTTAGGGCATAATAGTGAAAATATAAAAAGATCTTTAAAAACTATCGATTGTACGTTAAAGTTGAAACTTCGAGCTTCAAAACGCTTTTTTTAAAATTTTTGTACGATCATTTTTCGCTGAGTTACAATCGTTTGAAAATAGCCTATTTTTCGGTATACAAAAAGTGTTCCCTATTTTCTTTTGAGTAGTGTATATATATATATAGGGGAGATCTTCCTGAGTAATTTCGTATATATATATATAGGGGAGATCTTCCCGAGTAATTTCGTATATATATATATATATATATATATATATATATATATACGATTTCGTATATATATATATATACGAAATTACTCGGGAAGATCTCCCCTATAACATATTTAAAAATAAAGCAAATCGGAGAGGAAGCTCCTTTTATGCACAATTATCGTTTTCAATGTACTTGACTGTTGATATAGTGATTATTTGCAATAAAATTAACCCAAAATATTGTCTCAATATTTATAATATTTTTATATTTTCAGAAGAACAATGGAAATGGATGCATACCACATTTGACAAATATTATCCCATTATAAGACTTTGGGCTTTCTTTAAACCTACTGTATCTATTCGTCATCCAGATGATTTGGAAGTAATAAAATATAAAATTCAAGTTTAGAAAATTAATTATGATATAGCTAAATTTAAAAATTTTGTATATGAAGAAAATTTTTGTCTGTAAGAAAATGTTTTTTTAAAAAATAAAAAGAGGAAATCATTAAAGATAATAATTTAAAATATGAGAGATTTTAACTAAATTATTTGAATATCTCGGAATGAATGTTATACAATAAACTAATATTTCATGCTTAACATCTGTTATTACTCTCAATCTTCTGTAATTTCAGATCATACTAAGCAGCATTAAACACATCGAAAAAAGTAAAATGTATAACTTATTACATCCTTGGCTCGGCACAGGTCTTCTCACCAGCACAGGTAATATTAATAATTTTTCGGATATACTTTAATATTATAATTTATTAGCTTGTCTCCATTATAGAATGAAATAAAATTTTCCGATTAAATTCTAATATTATCTTAAATAATAAATTCACATAACTTGTAAGCTAATTAATTTAGAAAAGAGATTTACACTTAAATGCAAACGCAAATATATTGAGGAATAATTTTATCGTTACATATACAGGGTGGTTTAAAAGTCTAGAAACGGTTAATTATTTCTGAAAATAGAAATCCTGTGGGAAAAATATTTCAGACAAAAGTTGTAGGGGTTTAAGAGACGCATTACACATTACACATAATATAATTATGACCTGAAGAATGTCACGTGATTAAGGTCACGTCAAGATCATCATCAATTTCTTAAACAGAACCCCCTATTTTTTTATACATATTCTTATAGCTTATCTCGAAAACTTTCCAAAATACTATAATTAAATTAGTTTTTATTAAGAACTTTCCAAGTTATGAGACTTGAAATAATTTCTCAATTTTACATAAACCATAAAATATCTAATAAAATATTCATTTTTCGATTATCTTACCTTAATACTTTTATGCACAAAATAATGAAAGGAATCATTGGTGTAAAGAAAAAACATAGTTGTTTCTAAGAAAAAATATATAATTATTAATTGCAAATTATGCGCGCTTCTAGCCACATGCATTGGCCTATCTTCTTTAATTAATTTTCCGTTAATTATTTCAAATATCGCAAAACAGTAGAAGACCTTCCTTCTTAATTTGAACTAATCTACTTTCACACTTTAAGACTGCGAAAAGTTATTAGCCATCCTGTATATATATAGGGTGGGCCAGATAAAGTGTTACAGTTTAATATCTTTGAAACGGCTAGATGGATCTTAATGTTCTTGAATTCGATTTTCTCGATTTGATGTGCTTTTTCACGTGGACTTATTTTCATTTTCCGCAATCGGCCCTTCGTGGAGTGGGGGGCACCAAGCTCCGTTTTTTTAAATGGCACCTTCCCAAAAAATTAATATTAATGGATTCTATGTTGAAAAAGAAGTAACTTTTATTCAAAAAAATTTTTTTTACAATCATTAATTTCCGAGCTACAATTATTCAAAATTTTTCGGAGCGCCGAACTTCATACTTATGTGAAACAGTGTTTATACTCTCAACCTTAGGCAGTTATGATCTAACACCTTTAGATTTCTTTTTATGGGGATACATAAAGGAAAAAGCATTTAGCACAGTTCCTACTACGAGAGAAGAATTAAAGGAACGAATTCGGAATGTTTGCGCATCAATTGCACCAGCTATGCTATTCAGTGTTCGCAGAAATATTATCGAAAGATTACTTAAGTGCTTGAAAGTACATGGTATGCTTTTTGAACACTTATTAAAATAAAAGTTATTTTTTTTCAACATAAAATCCTACTATAGACTAAGATTGTATAAACACTGTTTCACATAAGTATGAAGTTCGGCGTTCCGAAAAATTTTGAATAATTGTAGCTCGGAAATTAATGATTGTAAAAAAAATTTTTTCGAATAAAAGTTACTTCTTTTTCAACATAGAATCCATTAATATTAATTTTTTGGGAAGGTGCCATTTAAAAAAACGGAGCTTGGTGCCCCCCACCCCACGAAGGGGCCGATTGCGGAAAATGAAAATAAGTCCACGTGAAAAAGCACATTAAATCGAGAAAATCGAATTCAAGAACATTAAGATCCATCTAGCCGTTTCAAAGATATTAAACTGTAACACTTTATCTGGCCCACCCTATATATATATATATATATATATATTCTCAATATATATATATATATATATATATTCTCAATTACATAGAAATAATACATTTTTAATAAAAAAATTGAATTAAATCAAATATCGTCATATTACAGAGTTTTTCTTTAATAAATTTTAATTTATTTGTACCTGCTAATTGAATAAAATTTTAATTACATAATAATATAAAATTTACTTAAATGTTTGCAATTACTATATAAATATCATAAAAAGAAGATATAAAAAATTATGAAGAAGCAATATAATGCAGAAATAAAAATTTTCAAAGATATAAATAATTAAAATCATTTAAGAACACAGACCTGCAAAGGTCAGTTACAAAAGGCAGAATAGGTGAATCTAATAGATTTTTTGATATTAAGAACGAATCTGGCCGCAGAATTTCCTCAGAACGTTAGATTTTCGAATTAACTTATAGTTAAATAGTCCAAAAATAGTAGTTTCAGCAAATTTCATGAATTTATAATGGAAAACCAAATTTTTTGAAAGATTATACGATGCCATTGGCAGAAATATTTAAAAAAATTAGGTTCCAAAAAATTAGAGTTCCCTTATAATAAATTCATGAAATTTGTAGACATTTTTGGATTATTTAATCACAAATTACTCAAAAACATGACGTGCTGGAGAAATTCTGCCGTTAGATTCGTTTTTAGCAAAAAATCTATCAAATTCTGCTCTGCTCTTTATAATTAACCAAACCTAAAATTTCGCAGGCTTGTGGAATTAATCAATTATAAGAAAAATAATCTTACATAATCGTATAGAGTATAATATTTTATATATTATATATTATATTTTGTCATGCAAAATTTAAATTATTTTATTTTAGGCACCAAATGGCAAACGCGACGAAAGATACTAACACCTGCATTTCATTTCAATATATTGAATCAATTTATTGATATCTTGGTGAAAGAGAGTGATCGCATGACAAAGTCTTTGAAAAATGTAAAAGGCACAATTATAAAGGATTTAGTACCATTTATTAGTGAACATACACTGAATGCGATATGTGGTAACATTCCTATTGTACTTTATTTACAATTATGTTCGAGGTCTTTTATTTTAAATAATTATAGCTTAAGAGAAGAACAAAATTTCTCCTTGTAAAACATTCTGATACAATAAATTAACTACGATTGATAATATTCGTTTTTCATACTAATGTTAAAATTATCAATGAAATATTTAACTATAATATTTTATGGTTATGTTTTCGACAAAACAAATGCATTTATAGAAACTGCCATGGGTACCTCTCTGCACGATCACAGGATGTTCCAACAACAATATCGAGAGGCGGTTCACCAAATAATCGAACTGTTTATTTATAGGTAATTTACAGACATACAGAGATTGTATGGATATAATAAATAATTTCTATAGATGTACAATTCTTTAAATTATGATTGTGATATCTATATCTTTCAAGAAAAATATATTTAATGATAATCAAGATGAATCATATAAAAAAGTAAGACACCGATGTTTAAATTAGCAATCAAAACGTATTGCACTTATATATACAGGGTGTCCGTCAATTTTCGACCTTAACGAAATAAACAAGTAGATTGGCTCAAATTAAAAAGGACTTATATTGTCTTGGGATTATCGCAATAATTAACGAAAAATTAAAAATAAAGAAGATCGGCTAATCTGCGTGAGTAGAAGCGCGCGGCGACGAAAGTCGTCCCACTGTAATCCGATACTACGAGTGCGAAGCGCTGGACGCGTCCGAGCGCTCTCCGAGACATGATGGTGATTTGCGATATATCGCAATACCGTGTCGAAAAATGACCCGTCCTTTTAGTGGCGAGAAAATGATGCTATTATTTGCATACCACCTTGCGGCAGATAGCATGGTGCGTTTTTTTTATAGTGGTTTCCCCCATAGGTCTACTCCACTTTCAATTTGAAAATTATTCAAAATGCCATTACTATGCGCTGAATATATCGTAAATGTAAAAAATTGATGGTGACAGTACCTTTACAAAAATTGATCCGTGATTGAAAATCCCTCGATAATATGTATTGTACACGTTGATAATGATACGATGATAAAATGCTTCAAGAATCCTTTCCTCATCTCGTACACGAAGGCGCACTGCTGGACCGGTTATCCTGATATTATGCACGACACCCAATTTCACATAATTATTGCACAACACGTAAAATTGTACGGCGACTTGGTTTTCATGCACGCCTGGAAAATGATTCCATGTAAATTGCGGCCGCACGATAAGTATTTTCTCCCGCTAATCCGTATGCCACAATCATATCCGTATATTCCTGCAGTGTATACTTCATTTTCACTGTTAATTTACTACGCAAACACAAGATTTTTATTAAAACATCTTAGCTCTCGCACGCTGTTACCAGACTGCGTACGCCAGCACGCAACTACAGCTGACAGCTGAGCGGACATGTTAGTGTAAGCGTACGTATGAGTTCGACGCCCGCGCACTATGATTGAAGGTACTGTCATCATCAATTTTTTTACATTTACGATATATTCAGCGTATAGTAATGACATTTTGAACAATTTTCAAATTGAGAGTGAAATAGACCTATGGGGGAAACCACTATAAAAAAAAGCGCACCATGCTATCTACCGCAAGGTAGTATGCAAATGATAGCATCATTTTCTCGCCACTAAAAGGACGGGTCATTTTTCGGCACTGTATTGCGATATATCGCAAATCACCATCATGTCTCGGAGAGCGACCCGCCCACCGCTTCGTAGTATCAGATTACAGTGGGACGACTTTCGTCGCTGCGCGCTTCTACTCACGCAGATTGGCCGATCATCTTTATTTAATTTTTTGTTAATTATTGCGACAATCTCAAAACAATACAGGTCATTCCTTCTTAATTTGAGCCAATCTACTTATTTATTTCGTTAAGATCAAAAATTGATGAACATCCTGTATATATAAGGTGTCGCAAAAGTCTCGGACTGATCGAATATTTCATAAACTATGTTTTAGAAAGAAATGTTACAGACGAAAGTATGGCTTAAAGGAGGCCATAAGATGGTGTCATTGGTTTGATCTTGAAAAGTCGTTTGAAGATCACGTGAAAGTCATCTTCAATTTTTTAAATGGAACTTCCTACTTTTTATTAAATATTCTGGTAGCTCACGTCGGGAGCTTTCCAAAACACTATAATAAAGTATTTCTTCATTGAGTACTTTTCGAATTAAGAGACGTGAAATAATTTCTTAAAATTGCTTAAATTTTTTTTAAATCATAAAATATCTAGTAAAGTATTCATTTTTCGATTATCCTACATTAATAATTTTATGTAACAAAATAATAAGAAAAATCAATTGGTGTAAAGAAAAAGATAGTTGTTTTTAAGAAAAAAATATATAATTTGCAATTAACAATTACATTTTTTTTTTAAAACAACTATGCGTTTTCTTTACACCAATTGATTCCTTTCACTATTTTGTACATAAAAGTATTAAAATGAGGTAATCGAAAAATGAATATTTTACAAGATATTTTACGATTTATATAAAATTAAGAAATGATTTCAAGCCACATAACTCGGAAAGTACTTAATGAAAAATAAATTAATTATAGTTATTTTGGAAAGTTCTCGACGTGAGCTACCAGAATATTTAATAAAATATGGATGGTTCCGTTTAAAAAATTGAAGGTGACCTTCACATGATTTCAAACGAACATTTCAACATGACTTTTTATGGTCAAATCAGTGACACTATCTTATGGCTCCCTTCAAGCCATACAACTTTTGTCTGAAATATTTCTTTCTAAAGTGCGTAGTTTATGAAATATTTGACCGGTCTGGGACTTTTGGAACATCATATATATATATATATATATATATATATATATATATATATACAGGGTGATTCAAAATAAGTATAGTGTCCGTGAAATGACACATTTTTGAGTCAATTCTAAGACAATTTTTCCTTTGGCAAAATTTCGTCCGACGCTTAGAATTATTAAAAGAAGTAATTAACTTATAATGTGTCGGATACAAGAGGTTGGCAAGGGAGGCGCGAGTCACCGTCAGACGCGGATGCTTACGCGGGGCGATCGCTGCGACCAGCTGGTCGCTACATACACACACATGCGAATACATAATTCTCATTCTCTCCCTCTCTCTTTCTCTTTCTCATTTGCTTACTCGAAGTGATTATTACTCTTACTAAAATTATTATATACTTTTTAGTGTTACACATTTACACTTTAATTATTTTTTTTATACCATTTTTTTTACGAGAGAGGAGAAAATGCATTTTATGCATACTTATCGGGCGATCCGGTGAGTTATGTGGGACTCGAATACCAAGTCGAAGGGAGGATCCCAGTTGCGCACAGAATGAAACGGACACAACCAATCATATCGACCGATGCCTAGAGGCCTAGCACGGTTGACCAATAGAAAGTCCGAGAGAGTCCTGTGTCCGATTTATTCTGTGCGCAACTGCGACTCACTCAAGTCGAATTACCAACTCGGTACTCCCTACCCATTAAAAACCCCTCTCTTTCGCTAATTTTCTCTAACACTGTTTATTTGACATCCCGAAATTTGTTTTCACACAACACCAAAGAATAGTTATTATTATCTTATTCGATGTATTGCTCTAATTTCTTGAGAAATGAATTTTCCAATAGATCGTACTTTCACTCAAATTGAACATAGATATCACGTTTTAAAGGACAGAGATCCACACTAAATAATTAATCGAAAATTCTTTTTTCTTTTATAAACTGTATTCTTTTATAAACTTCAACATAATCACATTCATTCACTCATTCGATAAGACGAGAAATTTACCAATGACTCTATCACTAATCACTATCAATCACTGTCGAATGATCACTGCTGGCAATTAAAAATCATTTGATTAAAGAAAGATACACGTTATTACACGACGCGACGACGCGACAACGCGACGATATTTACCCGGCGACAGCAAACAGTTTTTGATTATAGGTTTGTTTTTTATTCCTGCACTGAACTGAACTAGTTCTGCACTAGAACTGAGCCAGTGCAAGCGAGAACTGAGAGTGCAGACGGGAGTACAAAACGATACAGTGTAAACTAGTGTAAAGCAGTATAAAAATATGGCGTGCCACATTTTGCCTATAGAATTTAATTTTATCAAATATTTACTGTCTGCTTTAATAAATATTAGATAATACTTTCAGAAATGCATGTTACGTGTCCAGTTTGATCCACTAAAATATTTCTTATGGCATCTTTTTTTATTCTTGCTGTTTCTGTATTTGCCATATTGTTTTTCATTGTAAATATTATACATACATATGTTTCAAGTATAAAATTATTATTATTATATTTAAAATTACTATTATTAGATTTCACAGATTAAGATTTTCTAACCTTACAAATTTTATATACTACTCAACAGTAACTGGTAACGATTTTTATTATATTAAATTGTGAATATTATATATATATATATATATATATATATATATATATATACATATATTGAAATATAAATTTTGTAAAATTTTTTTGATCTAAAAATACTTCTACTTTTATACTTACACTAACATTTAAGTTTTGAAATTGCCGGCTATATTCAGTGCAGGAATAAAAAATACCTCCTTGGTTGCTTTACACTGCTTGCACTACCTCCGGACCTAGTGCAGCCAGTTCAGTGAACTCGTGCAATAAGTTTTCCTGCTGGAATAATGAACGGTATCGGTTACACCAGTTCTGGAATAACGAACGCTTTACACTTTTTGTGTACACTTTTTGAACTAGTGCAGCCAGTGCAGGAATAAAAAACAAACCTTATGTTAGGTTGCAGTAGGTTAAGGTACTAACAGCGCTGTCGAACGTGAACATGTGCTTGATTGAAGACGCGACAATTTAGCGTATAATATTATTATCATATGATATTTATACATCGTATGATATCTGTTTTAAAATTAATTATAATAGATAAATGTTTAATACTTTCACTGTTAATGTTAAATATTATTTATTATTAATACTAAATATTATTATTAAATATTCTTAAATATTATTAACATTAAATATTTATTTATTATTATTAAATAGTATTACTAATATGAAATATTTATTTATTATTATTAAATATTATTATTAATATTAAATATATTTATTTATTATTATTAAATATTTATTAAACCATCTGATTGAAAATCAATAATAATATGAAAATAATATGAAAAAATATCATTAAATTCTGGCATTTCAATCTCTCTTGGCTTTTTCTTATGGTTTTAAAAACAAATTCAGAGCGACAAATATTTTTGAACATTTGAAACATCTTCTTACGTTTTTAAAAAAACTTCTTTCTTCACGATCGACAGCGCTGTTAGTACCTTAACCTACCATAACCAAAAACTGTTTGCTGTCGCCGTAAATATCGTCGCGTTGTCGTGTCGTCGCGTCATGTAATAACGTGTATTTTTCTTTAATCGAATGATTTTTAATTGCCAGCAGTGATTATTCGACAGTGATTGATAGTGATTAGTGATAGAGTCATTAGTAAATTTCTCGTCTTATCGAGTGAGTGAATGAATGTGATTATGTTGAAGTTTATAAAAGAATACAGTTTATAAAAGAAAAAAGAATTTTCGATTAATTATTTAGTGTGGATCTCTATCCTTTAAAACGTGATATCTACGTTCAATTTGAGTGAAAGTACGATCTATTGGAAAATTCATTTTTCAAGAAATTACAGCAATATATCGAACAAGATAATAATAACTATTCTTTGGTGTTGTGTGAAAACAAATTTCGGGATGTCAAATAAACAGTGTTAGAGAAAATTAGCGAAAGAGAGGGGTTTTTAGTGGGTAGGGAGTACCGAGTTGGTAATTCAACTTGGTACTCGAGTCCCACATAACTCACTGGATCGCCCGATAAGTATGCATAAAATGCATTTTCCCCTCTCTCGTAAAAAAAGGGTGCAATATAAAAAAAATAATTAAAGTGAAAATGTGTAACAATAAAAAGTAAATAATAATTTTAGTAAGAGTAATAATCACTTCGAGTAAGCAAATGAGAGAGAGAGAGAGAGAGAGAGGAAAGGAGAGAATGAGAATTATGTATTCACATGTGTGTGTGTGTGTGTGTATGTAGCGACCAGCTGATCGCAGCGATCGTCCCGCGTAAGCACCCGCGTCTGACGATGACTCGCGCCACCCTTGTTTGCCTCTTGTATCCGACCCGTTATAAGTTAATTACTTCTTTTAATAATTCGAAAACTAAGCGTTGGACAAAATTTTGCCAAAAGAAAAATCGTCTTAGAATTGACTCAAAAATGTGTCATTTCACGGACACTATATTTATTTTGAATCACCCTGTATATATATATATATATATATATATATATATATATATTTATTTATTTATGCATATACAGGGTGTCAGGAAATTTTTGACCTTAACGAAGCAAGGAGGTAGATTGGCTCAAATTAAGAAGGAAAGACCTTTATTATTTTGTGATTGTCGCAATAATTAACGAAAAATTAAATAAAAAAGATCGGCCGATGCGCGTGGCTAGAAGCACACAACGACGAAGGTGATCTGACTGTAACATAATGGCGACGCGCGGCGGAGCAGTGATTGGGGTGAGGAGGAGCCTTCGCCACGCGCTTATACTCATCGCTCCTCTCCTTCCCAATCACCGCTTCGCCGCGCGCCGCCATTATGTTACAGATCGCCTTCGTCGTTGTGTGCTTCTAGCCACGCGCATCGGCCGATCGTCTTTATTTAATTTTTCGTTAATTATTGCGACAATCACAAAACAATAAAGGTCCTTCCTTCTTAATTTGAGCCAATCTACTTCCTTACTTCGTTAAGGTCAAAAATTTCCTGACACCCTGTATATATATGTATATATATATATATATATATATATATATATATATATATATATATGCTTATATATATATGCTTATATATATATATGCATATATATATATATGCATATATACATATATATATATGCATGTATAAAATTCTAATCTCACTATATATTTTTTCCATATATTTACTTAAAATTTTTTTATAATTTTACATGGCTTTAAATAATGGTTTTAAATATTTTTACAAAATTACATCATTATTGAAATTATATAATCTTTTCTAATTACGATTTAGATTTTCGAGATATTGGCTTCATAATAATCTGTTATTCGCGTTATCACCACAAGGAAGGAGACAAAAAAAGGTCCTTAAAATATTACATAGATTTACGGAAAAAGTAAGTTATATCAAGTATGTTCTCTCCTTTATATGAAATTACAATAAATTTCATAATCTTCATGTAGTAAGTTTATGAGATTATATCATATAAATATCAACAGTTTATTATTATATAATGTATTATTTAATAAATATCATTAAAAAATTTAATATGTATTTATGTAGATTATTGCAGAAAGAAAACTTTATCACGAATACACCAATGGTCGATACTTAAAAAACTTTGAAAGTGGAAAAATGCCGGAGATAGATGATACAGAAGTGTTCGGAAGTACGTAAGATGATCAGAGCTCATACAGCACAGAAATGTTGTAAGACATTGTAGAATATTTTTGTTTTTGAAATATTGCAATATTGCAAACTTTGCTATATTATTACTGTAAAATTATGGCAACATTAAGATATTCTTTTTTAATGTTGCAATGAAATCATACAATAATATTGCAATGTAATGTACAACGGAACATCATGGTTACATTGCAATGTAATGTGCAACGAAACATGGTTACATTGCAATGTATTGAAAAGAATACAACATTATTGCAACCATTTAGTAATATTTGCATATAGAATATTTTTGTTTATAATAGATATCTCGAAAACTTATAAAAACTTATAAAATATAATTGATGTTTCTATGTTCTTCAAATTAGAACTCTAAGATGTGTTTATTTAAGGGCTTATTAATCATTTATAAAACATTTTAAAAATGTTTATTAGTTTTTATATAATGAATGTTTAAACTCAATAATCTATACACACCCATCTTATATACACTCGGAAATAAGAATACTTCCATACATGCAATATATATACAGAGTGTCCCAAAAGACCCGGAACGGTCGAACATTTTATAAACTATGCACTTTAGAAAGAAATGTTTCAGACAAAAGTTATATGGCTTAAAGGCGGCCATAAGAAGGTATTATTGGTTAGACCTTGAAGAATTATTTGAAAGTCACATAAAAGTCACCTTCAATTCCTTAAACGGAACACTATATACTTTTTATTGCATATTTTTGCAGCCGACTTCGAGAGCTTTCCAAAACACTATAATTAAGTTAATTTTCATTAAGTACTTTCCGAGTTATGAGGCTTGAAGTCATTTCTTAATTTTACATAAACCGTAAAATATCTTGTAAAATATTCATTTTTCAATTATCTTATCTTAATATTTTTATATACAAAATAATGAGAGGAATCAATTAGTGTAATGAAAACATAAAGTTGTTTTTAAGAAAAAATATGGAATTGTTAATTGCAAATTCCATATTTTTTCTTAAAAACAACATATTTACTATTACAATACTGGTGATCTATGACGGTTTAAATATTTTCTCATTTTTAATTTGTCAGAATATCTACGTGTACATAATGTGCATAACTCAACGCAAGAAAAGATTAATATGATATTCATTTGTGATTTCCTTTTCAATCGTGATTTGACAATTACAGTTGTTTTTAAGAAAAAATATGGAATTGTTAATTGCAAATTCCATATTTTTTCTTAAAAACAACTGTATGTTTTCTTTACACCAATTGATTCCTCTCATTATTTTGCACATAAAAGTATTAAGGTAAGATAATCGAAAAATGAATATTTTACTAGATGTTTTATGGTTTATGTAAAATTGAGAAATTATTTCAAGCCTCATAACTCGGAAAATACTCAATAAAAAAATACTTTATTACAGTTTTTTGGAAAGATCGAGATGAGCTACAAGAATATGTAAAAATATATAGGGTGTTCCATTAAGAAAAATTAAAGTGACCTTCGCGTGACCTTCAAATGACTCTTTAAGGTCAAACCGATCGTACCATCTTATGGCCCCCTTGAAACCATACAACTTTTGTCTGAAACATTTTTCTCTCTTGAGCTTGGTTTTCGAGATATTCGACTGGATCGATTAAAATGGCCCACCCTGTATATTTATATATATATATATATATATATATATATATACAAGATCTTCAAAAAGTCCCGGAACATAAAATATCTCAAAAACAATCAACTATAGAACTATGAAAAAAACGTAAGGAACAAAGTTGTAGAACTAAATAAAATGTACCTAATGATGATAAGAATTTGACCTTGGATAAAGTACTCAAGATCATATGAAGGTCAAGTTGATTTTTTAAAACTCTCCATTTTTTATTACATATTTTTATAGCTTATTTCAAGAGTTTTCCAAAACACTATAATATAAATATTTTTTCGTTAGGTTCTCGAGTTGTGAAGCTTGAAAGTTATAGTACTCCCGGCATTAATTTCACCCAAAGTGTATCATATGGAAGTTGCTTGGTCGGATTTATACCTCTTGTGTTTCATCTACATACACACACATATACACACATACAGCAGAAAGATTTGGAGTAAAAAAATATTACGGGAGTGACGAACCGAGGAGTTCTTATCTTTGCTATGACACACACTAACCAACACATACATCCACACACCTACGCCTACACACACACACACCCCACACACACACACACACACACACACACACACACACACACAAGAGATGTAAATCCGGCCGAGTCTCATAACTCGAAATGTATCTAACGAAAAAATACTTAATTATAATGTTTTGGAAAGCTCTTGAAATAAGCTATAAGAATATGTAATAAAAAATGAGTTCCATTTAAAAAAATCAACTTGACCTTCATATGATCTTGAATATTTCATCCAAGATCAAATTCTTATCATCATTAGGTACATTTTATTTAGTCCTACAATTTTATTCTTTACATATTTTTCATTATTATTGATCGTTTTCGAGATATTTTAACGTTCCACGACTTTTTGAAGACTGTATATCATTATACAGGGTGTTCAAAAAGTCCCGGTCGAATATTTCATAAAGCACTTTAGAAAGAAATGTTTCAGACAAAAGTTGTATGGCTTGAAGGGGACCATAACACGGTGTCATTGGTTTGACCTTGGAAAGTCGTTTGAAGGTCACGTGAATGTCACTTTCAATATTTTAAATGGGACACTCTAGATATTTTTGCATATTCTTGCTTGGGAAAAAATGTGTAATTGTTAATTACAAATTACATTTTTTTTCGAAACAATTATGTGTTTTCTTTACACCAATTGATTCCTCTCATTATTTTGTACATAAAAGTATTAAGGTAAGATAATCAAGAAATGAATATTTTATTAGATATTTTAAGGTTTATGTAAAATTGAGAAATTATTTCAAGCCTCATAACTCAAAAAATACTCAATAAAAAAATACTTTATTATAGCGTTTTAGAAAGCTCTTGAGGCAAGCTACAAGAATATGCAAAAGTATATAGGATGTCCCGTTTAAAAAATTGAAGGTGTCGTTCACGTGAACGACACCTTCAATTTTCCGTTCACTTCAAACGACTTTTCAAGTCAAACCAATAACACCGTGTTATGGCCCCCTTCAAGCCATACAACTTTTGTCTAAAACATTTCTTTCTAAAGTGCATAGTTTATGAAATATTCGACCGGTCCGGAACTTCTTGAACACCCTGTATATATACAATAATTACAGATAATGATGCAATGTGTTTGTAAAATTTGCTCATTATTACCCAGCAAACACAGAATATTACAGCAATATTGCGGCAATATTATAACATTGCAGTAATTTTGTAACAATATTACAACATTGCAGCAATGTTACTGCAATATTCTGTGTTTGCTGGATAGTAATAAAATTTGAATTTTTAACGACAACAATGTTATTCAATTAAGTCACCACGTGCAAAAATGAGAATGCTAATATGTTTATGCTTTTTTACTTTTAGTTAAAAAAAAACGATTGGCTATGTTGGATCTCTTAATAGCGGCGTCTCAAAAAGGGCTTCTCACTGATTTAGATATCAAAGAGCAAGTTGATACTTTTATGTTTGCAGTATGTATTTGTAAGATTTTTTTAATTTTTACACACTACATATCTAAACACATAATGTAACGTGATTATAGGGTCATGATACTACAGCGATGGGTATAACATTTGCTTTATTATTATTAGCTGAACACAAAGATATTCAGGTATTTCTTCGTTGATATATATTTATATTGCGATTTTTATTCAAACTACTACAGATATCTAATTTTTGTTATAATATATGTTTTTTTATACATGTGTGCGTGTGCGTTTGCATGCGTGCGCGCGCGCATGTGTACAGGGTATCCCATTTTAAAAAACGCATAATTCTTCAACGATGCGTTTCCAGCAAAGATGTTTCAAACAAAAATTGTATGGTTTCCAGGGGGCATAAAATGGTGTCATTAATTTCATTTTGAATAGTTACTTGAAGGTCATGTGAAGGTCCTTCAATTTTTTAAATGGAATCGCCTATATTTTATTACATATTCCTGTAGCTTATCTCGAGAACTTTCTAAAACACTATAATGAAGTGTTTTTCATTAAATACTTTCCGAGTTATGAGGCTTGAAGTAATTTCTTAATTTTACATAAAACGTAAAATAATAAATTGCAAATTACATATTTTTTCTCCGAAATAATTATGTTTTCTTTACACCAATCGATTACTCACATTATTTTATGTATAAAAGTATTAAGGTAAGATAATCGAAAAATGAATATTTTACAAGATATTTTACAGTTTATGTAAAATTAAGAAATGATTTCAAGCCTCATAACTCAAAAAATACTTAATGAAAACTAATTTATAGTGTTTTGGAAAGCTCTCGAAGTCAGCTACAAAAATATGAAATAAAAAATATAGTATTTCATTTAAGAAATTAAAAACCTTCATGTGACCTTCAAATAATTTTCCAAGGTCAAACCAATGATACTCTCTTATGGCCTTCTCGAAACCATACAATTTTTGTCTAAAACATTTTTGTCTTAAACTTAGATTTTGAGATATTTTAGTGTGTAGATAAAATGGCCTTTCAAAAAAATGGCCTTTCTGAAAAATTAAAATACTTCTCTTTCTAAAATAAATAAAAAGAATTTATTAAAATTTATTAATAATTTATTTGTATTTAGGTGTATAAAATTCAGAATATTATTAATATATTTTAACTATTATTATGCAGGAACGCGTTAGAATTGAAGTCAATACTGTGATACAAGAGAATGGAGGAAAACTTACTATGAGTTCATTGCAAAATTTATTATATTTAGATAGATGTTTAAAAGAAACACTACGTTTATATCCTAGTGTGTTTTTTATATCACGAAAGACAGCGGAGGATATAAAATTACGTAATTAATTACTTTTTTGTTGCATATATATCTTTGAACATATCACACTATATATTATTAAATATAAAATATATATAAATGTTTAATTACTTTAATATTTTAAAGTACATATTATTTACATATTATGTACATTTTTTTAATTTTTCAATAGAATTATTATTTTTATTAAATCGTCTAATCTTATAAGATAAAAAAGATATAATCTTATATCTTTTTTAGAGTCATATATGGTTCCTGCTGGAACGACTATACATCTTAATATCTATGGAGTTCACAGAGATCCTAATTTTTGGCCAAATCCAGAAGTATTCGATCCAGACAGATTTTTGCCCGAAAAGGTTCAAAAGCGTCATCCTTATTCTTATTTACCATTTAGCGCAGGACTACGGAATTGTATAGGTAAATTATTTATGATTTAATTTTTCCTTTTTTTTATCAATAGTTTTCGATACAATTTCAAATTATAGGACAACGATTCGGTTTGTTGGAAATGAAGACCATAATAGCTTCTTTGGTGTGTAATTTTTATTTAGAACCTGTTGATTATTTAAAAGATCTTGAAATGAAAACTGCTCTAGTACTTCGTCCTTCTCATCCAGTTCGTATAAGATTTGTTCCAATTGAATGCGAATAATTGGAAACATTTGAAACAAATATAAGCAGAACAGACGTAAGAAATTGATGTATTGCAAAAATGGAAGAAAATTTTATCTACGTAGTTTAGCCATGTAATTACTTTGAATATTGTGAACAATGTATACATATACATATACATATTATACATACATACACACACACATACACACACACACACACACACACACACACACACACACACACACACACACATACACACATATATGTATATTATTTAATAATTATAACATATAATTTCAACATAATAAAAATCCATTGTAACAAACTTTTCTTTACCATAACCTTTTTATTTTCGCCTGCATAACGCAAGCGTCCCCTACCAAAATCGGCATGTTCTTTCATATAATTTAAGAAAATTCTTTTTTGATCTTTCGAAAAATTCATTTTCTTTCACTTTATATTATCTTTGAACAAATATTTTATCATTAAATTCATTTTATCATTAAAGTCGTTTATCATTAAACATAGTATGTTATAACTATACGTAATAACACTAGTGACATGTCGACCGGTTCTAATGGAAATCTCACATTTTCACTTATTAATTCTGTAATGCCGGAAGTAAATTCCCATGAAATGAAAATGCGAAAAGTGAATAAATTCACCCAAGATATGTAATAGGCCTCCAGATGAGATGAGAGATGCAGTGGATGCGCTAACCGCTGCATTAACGAATTGCACCCTATGACTTTTATTTAAAAAAATTAAAATAATTTGTTTCACTGCATATATAGATCATTTGATTAATTGTATTAATCATATTTAGATCAGGAGATGCCACGCAAAAATTTTATTAATCCATTTTAATTAAAGAGGTCAATAAGATATAAAAGTTTTAATTTTTAATGAATATTTAAAACCAATCAAGTCTCTTTTAACACTTGTATATGATGAAAACATAGTACTGGCTATGGATCAATTTATTAATGCTATTAATTGTAATATTTAACTAAGTTAACTGAATTGTTTACAAAGTATACTGGGATATTGAATATAAACTTAGACATAATTATTTTTGACATTTATTTAAAATATTTTATACTTGCACCCAGACAAATTAGTAACACATATAAATAATATTTACTAACGCTTAATTAGATCTATCTTTCAATTCATAACATTACGAAATCTGAAAGATTTATTAAATACAATTTCCGATGTAAGACAGATCCCTAAAAAATACCTTTTAAAAAAAGGTAAAGAAAAAGCGTCAAGTTCATCTAAAAACTGTCTCACAAAAAATAGCTATCATGAAAAGTACCTTTATGTAAAAAATTAACTCTGAAATATTTTCACAAAAAATAGTTATCTAAAAATTGTTTCACAAAAAATAGCTATCACAAAAAATTTACATAAAGTACTGGTATTAATTAAAAAATTGCGTCAAGTTGGGGTGCAATTTCACTTTAACTTTGTTAGTATTATAAAATTTTATACATATGTGTTTTTATATAATATAATCCGCTGCTGACAAATAGGTAGAAGTTCCGTTTAAAATCTATTACATTTTTGTCATGAAGAAAAATATTTTTTGTTAGAGTTGAATCAATTTTTTAAAATAATAAAAGATTACGTTAAATGATTTTTAAATTTTCTAGAAAATTAAAATAAAATTAAAAAAACTTATTTAAAAATTAAAAATTAAAAAAAATGAAAGCGAAAACTTGGCGCGCAGCGAATTTGATTGGCAATAATAATAAATGAGCAATTACATACTAGCATTATTTCAATAATTACTAGGCAGCGTCGAGTTTTTTTATTTAAAATTTTTTAATTTATAATTTTTTTAATTTTTAATTTTTGAAAAAATTTGTTCTTTTATTTTTGTAAAAGATTAAAAAATTATTGACGTAATCTTTCATTTTTTAATTTTTAATTTTTAAATAAGTTTTTTTTAATCTTATTTTAATTTTCTAGAAAATTTAAAAATCAGGTAAATGTCTAGAAGAACGGCAACCTCACCGATGACTTTGACCTTGACCACATATGTCAAGGTCATGATCCTGATAACCTCCAAAAAGTTTTAGTTGGCGATCATTGTTTATTAAGAAGTTATTAACAATTTAATTTGGTAGTAAAAACATAGTAAAAGCATGCATTAAATGTGTAGTGTATTCAGTACCTACAAATCAGATAACATTTGATAGCACACGAAAAATTGAACACAATTCCCGATAGCCCACGTCCCGATAGCCCACGTCCCGATAGCCCACGTCTCGATAGCGCACCAACCCAATAGCGCACTAACCCGATAGTGCACCAAGTACAACTTTGCATGCAAAGATACACACACACACACACACACACACGGGGAGGGGGTGCAAAGGCATTCGCCCTCCCCTCCCGCACATGCAAAGTTGGTGCGCTATCGGGTTGGTGTGCCATCGGGTTACTATGTTTTTACCAACTTTGCACCAAGTACAACTTTGCACACGAAGCGAGGGGGACGAGATGGATGCGGGAAGGGGGCCGAAGGCCACGTCGCCAATTGGCCAATTCAAAATAGGACTCTCTGATTGGTTAATCATTGTTGGTTACCCTAGGTCGATATGATTGGCTGTGGTCAATCGCAACGTGATCAAACGGGACGCTCCCATATATATACAGGGTGATTCAAAATAACCCCTATGTCCCTGAAATGACATATTATTGAGTCAATTCTAAGACGATTTTTCCTTTTGCAAAATTTCGTCCGAAGCTTAGTTTTCGAATTATTAAAGAAAGTAGTTAACGCATGTCGGGTCGGATACAAGAGGCAGGCAGGGGTGGCGCGATTCACCGTCAGACGCGGGTGCTTACACGGGGCGTCTGCTGCGATCAGCTGGTCGCTATGCACATACAGACACACATGCGATCACATACATTCTCTGTCTGTCTGTCTGTCTCTCTCTCTCTCTCTCTCTCTCTCTCTCTCTCTCTCTCTCTCTCTCTCTCTTTCATTCGCTCACTCACCTGTATTTTTTTTACGAGAGAGGGGAAAATGCATTTTATGCATACCCACCGGTCCATCCAGTGAGTTATGGGACTCGAGTACCAAGTCGAATTACCAACTCGGTATTCCCTATCCACTAAAAACCTCTCTCTTTTTATGAATTTTCTTTGACACACTGTCCCTCTGTCCTTCCCGAGATCTGTTTTCACATAACGTCAAAAAATAGTTATTATTACCTTGTTCGATGACTTTTAATGTATTGCTGTAATTGCTTGAAGGAGAAATGAATTTTCCGATAAATCGTACGTTCTCAAATTTAATATAGATATCACGTTTAACAAAACAGAAATTTACACTAAATTATTAACTGAAAATTTTTCTTCTCCTATGAACTGCATTCTTTTATAAACTTTAACGTAATCACATTTATTTACTCACTCGACCAGACGAGAAATTTACTAATGACTCTATCACTACTAATCACTATTAATCACTGTCGAATAATAACTTTTGGCGATTAAAAATCACTCGATAAAAGAAACACGCGCAGACAAGTTACTAATACACGACGCGATGACGCGACGATAATTACTCGGCGACTGCAAGCAGATTTTTGTCATAGTAAGTTGCAGTAGTAATAATATTAATATAGGTGCGTTTTCGTTGCTGCTACCTCGCTACAAGCGGTTGATTCGTGTTTGAAGACATGACGTTACAAATAGTAATCGAGAATAAAAACGTTTCGAGCAGGCAATGCGCAAACGCGCTAGCGGTTTTGCTTCGTGTGTCATGATCATGATGGATCCAAATGTGAGGTTATCTTTGTTATTTTGTATGGAAGTGATTGATGACGATTTATCACACATTGTGAATATTTGTCAATTACAACCTACAAACAGGGTTGTCTTTTCCTTTTACGGTTACGTTGTCCATTTTTGCTTTTCGACAATTTGTTTACAAGTATTCTCTTTTCGCACTTCGCGCCAAACAACCGACCACAACCGCACTATCATCGTCAAGACCATGGCAGCGCGGTAGCAGCTACCACGGCTAATGTGATTGCTTCGATGACGTCACAATCAGAAACGAAAACGATTGTGTTTGCTTCTGGTCGTTCGTGGTAGCGAAACGAAAACGCACCTTATGTTAAATGTTTATTATGTTTACCGCATTTTTCAATCGAACACATGATCGCGTTCGATAGCGCCAGTAGTACCTTAACCTACCGCAACCTATCATGACAAGAAACAGCTTGCAGTCGCCGAGTAATTATCGCCGCATTGTCGCGTCGTCGCGTCGTGTAGTAACGTGTCCGCGCGTGTTTCTTTTATCGAATGATTTTTAATCGCCAAAAGTTATTATTCGACAGTGATTAATAGTGATTAGTGAGTCAGTAGATAGAGTCATTAGTAAATTTCTCGTCTCGTCGAGTGAGTAAATAAATGTGATTACGTTAAAGTTTATAAAAGAATGCAGTTCATGGGAGAAGAAAAACTTTCAGTTAATAATTTAGTGTAAATTTCTGTTTTGTTCAACGTGATATCTACGTTAGATTTGAGAACGTACAATCTATCGGAAAATTCATTTCTCCTTCAAGCAATTACAGCAATACATTAAAAGTCATCGAACAAGGTAATAATAACTATTTTTTGACGTTATGTGAAAACAAATCTCGGGAAGGACAGAGGGACAGTGTGTCAAAGAAAATTCATAAAAAGAGAGGGGTTTTTAGTGGGTAGAGAGTACCGAGTTGGTAATTCGACTTGGTACTCGAGTCCCATAACTTACTGGATGGACCGGTGGGTATGCATAAAATGCATTTTCCCCTCTCTCGTAAAAAAAATACAGGTGAGTGAGCGAATGAAAGAGAGAGAGAGAGAGAGAAAGAGAGAGAGAGAGAGAAGAGAGAGAGAGAGAGAGACACAGATAGACAGACAGAGAATGTATGTGTTCTCATGTGTGTCTGTATGTGCATAGCGACCAGTTGATCGCAGCAGACGCCCCGCGTAAGCACCCGCGTCTGACGGTGAATCGTGTCACTCCTGCCTGCCTTTTGTATCCGACCCGTCATGCGTTAACTACTTTCTTTAATAATTCGAAAACTAAGCTTCGGACGAAATTTTGCAAAAGGAAAAACCGTCTTAGAATTGACTCAATAATATATCATTTCAGGGACACAGGGATTATTTTGAATCACCCTGTATATATATTATTGTGCTATTATTATTTATTTTTTTTATATTTAATTAGGAAAAATACACATATACGATACATGTCAATTTATGTATATTTGAATGTAAATAATAAATTTTTACACATATATATGTATATATATATATATATATATATATAAATTAAATTTTTATACATATATATATATATACATATATATATATATATATATAAAATAAATTTTACACACACATATATATATATATATATATATACATACATATACAGGGCTTTCGAAAAGTAACGGACCCTCCCCCTATCTCAGAATCTATGTATCATAGGGCAAATTGACCCGAACAAAAGTTTTATGGTTCATAAAGTTCTGTTTTTTGGTGACCTCAAATTTGACCTTGAAGGTTTTTGAAGGTTAATTTGCGTTTTTAAATGGGGTTTTTTTTTGACCCCCATTTGGAAAGAGCGGGAAATTTTACGTTCAGATATGTAATCTTGTTGATATAAAATGACATCCAAATCCTACTTTTATCTTACTTTTGGGGCTATCCAGGAACAACGACGTGGACGTAGTAGAATTCTGTTCCCTTTGGGGTGTTTGGTTAACGTGAGTCCCCTCTCCTCACGTATGGAATAATGAGGATCTTCGATGAATGACTGTAAGACACTTAACATTTTTTATCATTTGTTCTGACTTAGATCTACCAGGTTTTCACGATCTTTAACACTACCAGTTTCCTGAAAACGTTGAATTGTACGTACAACAGTACTTTTTGGGGATAGGATTTTCCTCTACTCTGAAAATTTCATTAAATAGTCGCAATACCTGTCAAGGTCAAGCCTATTGTCCTTTATGGCCTGTGTGCCATTTGAGTTAATTACCTACTCGTCTTTGACTCGTGCGTCCAACTCCCGAGATTTGAGCGATTTCTAATTCCTCCGCACTTGTATCGTAATGTACTAGGTATTTACCCTATCTTACATGATATCTCGGAGGGTTTTTAAT